>JAUUDZ010274713.1:0-13615 GCA_032361705.1 Panulirus versicolor | reverse complement strand
ACTTTACATGTCCATAGGCCATGATGTTCAATGTCAGCAGAGTTGATGACAATTCCACATTCATTTCCCTCTGTGTTTGCTGGCTTCCTCATTCCATCATAAACATTAACGTACACATCCTCAACCTGAGGAAGAAAAATTTGGTGAAAAAATCAAACAACAGCTCATACTTTGGATACATCTCATTGGGGAAAAAAAAAAAAAAGATACAGCCCCTATACCACACTCTTCTTCCTTTGTTTCAACACTTTTCATTGTTTCTTGCATTTGTGAAGCAACAAAAAGAGCAAACAAAGAGAAGGCCTTGCTCATTCATGTCTATTCTCTAACCATGCATGTAATGCACTGAAACCTAAACTAAGTCGTAGAGACCTTTCTGTGGTTTACCCTAACTGCTTCATATGCCATGGTTTAGTACATTGACAGCACATCACCCTTTGTAAAACAGCTTCAATTCACCATCCTGTGTATGCATATCACCCTCCAGTGTTCAGGACCTGGGCATTTAAAGTCTTTTTCACTCCATCTTTTCATTTCCCAGTCAGTCTCCCCTTCTTATCCCCTCCACTTTTGATGTATCTACTTTGTCCACCTATCCTCATTCATTCTCTCAACACTCCCAAATCATATCAGCACATCCTGATCAATTTCCTCAACCATACTAATTTTATTACCACAGCCTTCTCTTAACCTATCATCACTCAATCGACCCTCCTCACACCAAATAGTCATTAAATATTTCACTTCCAACACATTCACTGTGCATTCTGATGTACAGCCCATGTTTCTCTTCAATACAATGCCTTCAGGACTACTTTACCTTTAAACATAAATATTTTTCCCCTCCCAGATAGTTATCACTCTTTCCACAATGATCCTAGAACCTCCACTTCCTCACTCACCCACGACAAACCTCAGCTTCAATGGTGCCACTGACTGCCATGCCCATTCCGAGGTAGCCAAAAACAACTTCCTACTAGTGTTCTCCATTCAGACTCACACCCCAACTAGCTTGTCTCAACAACATTGCTTTTGTTCATATTTACACTAAACTTTTTCACATACACACACACTTCCAAACTCAGACACCAACTTCTACAGTTTCTCACTAAAATCCGGCGCTACTACCACATCATCAGCAAACATCAATCGAGTCACTTTCCAGGCCTCCTTCATCCCATCATAATGCATACCTGGCCCTCTCTCCAATACCCTTCCATTTATGTCCCTCAGTTTCCCATTCATCAACATAAACAGCAGACCCACTATCTGGAATCACTAACCCCCCTCCCTACCTACTTACATGCACACCTTACTCTATGAAAACTTCACATTGCTTCTAATGCCTTTCCTCCCATACAATATATTCAGAACTCTTTCCACAAAGTATCCTTATCAACCCATCATCTGCTTCTTAAAGTATTTCTGACCCATATTTTTCACAGCAAATACTTATCCACACATCCTCTACCGCCCCTGAAATCAACAGATTCCTTCCAAGTTTGTTGTTCATGTTTGTTGTTCACCCTCTCAATCGCCATTCTTTAACATAACTTACTAGATACCTTCAACAAACTTGTCCCCCCTTGCATGATAAATGCATTCCTCCGATCTTTGGGCACCTCCATTCATAATGAAAATCCTAACGAACCAAAAGAAAAGTTACTCACCTTTCTTAAAAAATTCAACTGCAATACCATCCTCTCCAGCTGCCCTGCCACATTTCATCTTATGCAAGGCTTTCATCACCTCTTCCTTTTCCAATAAACCATTTGTCTTAATACCCAGAGCTCCTAAGCCCAACAGCCTATATCTGACACTCTATTATCGCTCCTAAGCCCAACAGCCTATATCTGCCACTCTATTATCAAACACATTCAACAGTCCTTCAAAGTACTCCATGTCCATCTCATCACTTTCCCAATTTTACCCATCACTGATGCTCACATTTGTGTTCTTGTTTTTCTCACTATGAAACCTCTTCCAAAACATTTTTATTTTCTCCAAGTTTGCTCATACTCCCTCTCCCAGACTCGTTCATCTTTTTCAGACTCCTTTACCTTCCTATAGTACGCATCTCAAGCACTTGCACTACTTCCCTGCAAGTTCAACTCATACATCTATTCTCTTTCACTAACAACTTCCTTATCCGATCGCTCACTACCCTTTTTCAACTATGCACCTCCCACCTTGCGCATGTGACTCACTTCTCTCTCACAGCAAGCACTGTTTCCCTAAATACCTCATTCCTTATCTACTCCACTAGCTTTGTTTACTCTCACATGTCACTCAATCTTAATCCATCCGAAAGTTTTTCTCGACACAAACCTCTTTTCCAAGCTCACTTGCACTTCCCTCTTGTCATTCGTATTATTTCCAGTTTTCCAAAAGCCTCAAAATCTTAACCCACGCCTCCATAAGAAAATGATCAAACATCCCACCATCTGCCCCTCTCATCACATTCACATCAAAGTCTCTTGTACACCTATTAACCAGTGTGTATCTAAATGTCTTTACCACCTTTTCTACTCCATGTATAATTATATCAATCTCTCTTTTAAACCAGGTAGAACCTAATCCCAATAACCAGTTCTTTTTCAGCATACAACTTTACAGGATGTTTACCATTCCTATTGGCCTAACTGAATACCCCCATGCCATCACTTATACCTATTAACTTCTTTACACTCTTGCACACACTCTTGCACACATTCTCAACTCCCTCAGCAAAAGTGCCACTACTTTATCTCTCATCCTAACCCCTGACGCTACTCCCAGATACATTTCCTCAACATTCTTTACCCTTTCGCTTTGTTTCACTCATAGATAAAACATTTAGGTCCCCTTCCACAAACATACTACTTATCTCTCCTTTCGTCTCATCTTGGTTGCATCCAAACACAGGCAGAACCTTTGAGGATGATGAGCACTCCTTAATCTGTTCCTTCTTTTAGAAAATAACATACAAGTAGTGGAGCATTTCCAGAAACCCACTCCTAACCTTCTTAGTCGCTTTCTACGGCATGCAGAAAATACATGCGAAGTGTTCTTTCAACCCCTATCGCCTGGGCATAAAATGCACTGCCCGCATTAGATGCCCGAGGACCTTTTTATCTTTCCAACACTTTCCCAAGAGCTACTTTTACTGCATAGTAATAGTTACTTAACCATTACAGTGTTTCATTATCTTGTTGCATACAAAAATTTTAAATATAAAATGAAATTATGTTATGCGTAATGTTACAAATATAAAAATCAAATAATCTAAGAATTAGGTATTCACAATTCACTTCATCATTTATGGCTTTCGTTTTGTTTAACTTTTTTCTGATTAATGTAACGTGACAAAGTGTACTTCATATTATTGTACATGAAACATTTCTTTTTCTAATACTCCGAACATTACAATTTTAATGCATTCGTATTCTACCTTAATTTTTTAGGAACTCAAGATCGACAAATCTTAATCATTGTAATATACCCCCCTCCTTTTTATGCAAGCTGTATAAAATCATCCTTATCCTGTCAGAATGACAGTAAATAACATAAATGTGTACATCAAGACATGTTAAAGTCTACGGACAATGTGTGCCATCAGTTTCATAAAGGACTGAAGTGTTGCCATCTAACATTTTTTATCTACTTTATATATTGACGAAATGCTTATAATTTTCCTTTTCATTGATAAGTATTATATGCACACAAAGTAGAACATTGGTCTGGCCTTACACTGTCACCCCTGCTTTCATGGTACTGTTATACGTGGAGAACTATAGCCATAATGAATGAGAACTATAGCCATAATGAATGTCATGTTCATTTCTTATTTCGATAAAAGTAACTATAAAGTGGGGCTACCATAATCACTGAAAAAAATTCTCTCAAGCACACTAGCCCTACTGAAACAAGTTAAGAGTCTTCCTGATCAATTCCAAATCCATCGGACCCATAAAGACACTCTTTTCTTACAGAACATATCTCGAATCAATAAACTTTGGAAACGACAAACGCTTTCCGCCAATCCCGAAAGATGTTACTAAAGAGGGTGAAGGAGCAGACAAGTGGCGGTCCTTCTCAAACCCAATTGAGTAAGAACATACGTCAATACTGCGTGCGCATGTCTTACTTTCATGTCAGTGTTTGTTTTATGCAACAATGACATATAAAGAAAACGGAACTAAGCAACCAATGTCCCCTAAAAACAGTGGCGTGAAATGAGACAATCTGAACGTTGCGCAAAAACCAGTTAACGAGAAGCTACAGTGTACTCTTCTGTGTTTGTAGCCCGCATGTGAGTGGAATATGGGGCAGAGACAAATTTTCATTTATTATGAACAAGGAAAAACTTCAATAAAGTTTTGTGTTGATGCCTCAACCAATGCTTCATCAGCTGACTGCTGAAAGCATATGAAAGTGGCCCAAGACAAAAAACCTCGAGGAAGCTGTATAATAATGGCTTTTACAGCAACGTCTCTGAGAACTCAATATTTCGTTCGTGCGTAATTGACAATGTTCAAGTTATGTTGGTCATTACTGTGCTGTGTATAATACATCATAATCCGTCCTGATCCAACGAACAACGGGTATCAACGGACGCCTTCAATATCAGAGTTAAATTCATGTCATATTTTACTTTAAGAATAACATCAAGGGATGATTGGATTATGATGTCAGCATCTACAAACTGTGTAATACCTCCTACTTTCATGCCTGGAGGTGAAATGAACATTCAATGTCCAGTGAAGGCTCATAAGCACCCATATACTCTCCTCCCATAACACAACCCACAACTTAGCCGTGAAATTGAGGCTGGAAAACTAGATTAGTAAATATATGGCTGGAGAAGTTGCCCCAAAACAATGCATGGGTTAATGATGAAACAAACAATAAAAACACAAAGAACTCAATGTGTATGCACGAACAGGTTCACTGCTTTTACTACTAAAGATTTCGTTTTTTGTTTGCACCCGCCTTGCTTGTTATTGGCTAAGCAAATACTTAAGCGTAGGGCAGCTTTCAGAAACATGCTTAGCAAAATTCTTAAAAGTCAAGTAAAATTCTTTGGGGTTAAGCATACTTAAGCATTCTAAGAAGTTTTCTGCATACGGCCCCTGTAGATTACTGATGACATAGTACTGGTGACAGATATACAAGAAACTAATATTTGGTGTCCGAGTTTGAGGGAGCGTGAAGGAGGAAGATGAGAGTAGATGCATATAAAAACAAGGTTATTATGTTTATCATTGAAGGACGTGTTAGATGGGCGGTGAGTTTTGAGTGGATAATAATTGGCGGAAATTGAGTGCTTAATTAGATACCTGGGAGTGGGCATGCCAGCGAAAGGAACTCATGGAAGCGGAAGTGTCATAGGGTGGGTGGGCCGCCGAAGCATTTCTGGGAGCATTTGAGGAGCGGGAGGAAAGAGCTAGCGGTCGTCATTAGAGGGCGAAGATGGATATGTCTGTATAGTGATCGCAAAGCTGTTGCTCGAATGCGAGACATGGGCTATATCATTAGAATGTGAGGAAATCAAATGTTTAAAGGTTAAACTGCGATGGGAGGTAGTTTGCTCGAGTAATCAATAAAAGGGTATGACGGCAGTGCGGTAGTGGGAAAATTGTAACAAAGCTGAAGAGGAGTTCTGAAATGCTTTACACACATGAAGACTATGAGTGAAGAGATGTTGACAAAGAGAATGCATGTGTCAGAAGTGGAGGGGATAAGGAAACGGGGGGAGACCAAATGAAGATGGAAGGACGGAGTGAAGAAGATTTTGACTGAACAAGCAAGAGAGTTCATAGCGAACATGAGATAGAGAGAGTTGGAGCACTGTGGTTTGCAGGAGGGATGTGCCGTCAATGGAATGAACAATGGCATATGGAGCAGCCTAGTTGTAGATGAGGGGTCGTGGTTTCTGTGCACTGCACATGACAGCAAGTGGATGTGAGCGAATGAGATCTTTTCTTCATCTGTTCCTGGCGCTACCTCGATGAAGTGGGGGTTAACGATGCTGCTTTCTGTAGGGTGGGGAAGTGACAAGTATATGTATGTATATGTGCGTGTATGGGGGTATATATATATATATATATATATATATATATATATATGTGTGTGTGTGTGTGTGTGTGTGTGTGTGAGAAAGTGGATGGGCCATTCTTCGCCTGTTTCCTGGCGATACTTGGTTAATAATTCACATTTTGGGCACCGCATCTGCCGTGCCTATGTCTACTGTATCAAGATTGTTCAAATCCTTCCGAATCTTCCGGCAGTCTTCCTAGGACTTGGCTATGCTTCCCGATTTAATGGTCGTGTCTGGCCATCCATCCGTTGGTGGTCAACACCATGACAGGAGAAATAAGGGCATTCGTGCACTTGTGTCTGCATCCCAATGGCCAGCAAAAAACAAATGCTTCTAACTAAAATCAACTTCGATAAATTAATCTGTAAATGTATTTAAAGTAAACGAAAATGCTGGCCATAAGAAGGTCCAACCTCTAAGGCATTAAAAGTAAAAGTAAATTTATCAAGATTTTGGAAATACAGCCGAATTGTACATTTTGGCTCTCAAGATTTTAATTTTTCATATTAATGTGAACGTCTGTTAAGGCAAAAAATGGATAATTATCTATAGTGCAAGGTAAACTAGTAATGTAATGCATTCTTACAGATTTAAAACTATACAGAGGTAAGTCATATAGTGGGTGATATGGTTACCCACTGATATCTTCACAAACATCAACAAAGATATATCAGGGTGAGGTGTGCGAAAACCCCGGGCCAATACGTCACATCCAGCCCTCGTCATTGTTGAACCTGAGCCAAGGAATCGTATCATCACTTCATTTAGCATTCCATGCTGCTCCTGTGACAGAATTACAAATCTATACAACCAGATATCCCTTACTTAGTGCCTAATCTGGTTTATTCATGTCGCTCAACCTGATAGCAGGTCTATCATTACAACACTCGAAAACTAACCCACTCTGGTACCCCAGGCCTCCAGGTAGGCTTGGCAACATGAGGTGGCACAAACCAGACTTGTGAAACATAATCCAGTTTCGGTCCCATATATAAAGCGAATACATTTATGAAAACGTCCGTGTCTCTAAATCCGAATGAGACTTTTATATTTGCCTACAGACAGTTTGCCCCTTTTCATTATCTTTAGCAGAGGCGATAAACTAGGCTCAATATCGATTCCCAGATCTCTTTCTCAAGTGCTTATTCCTGAAATATATTTCCTGCAAGCTTATAATCACACCGAGGCCTTCTTTCCCATCCTCATCACCTTGCACTTACTTGGACAGAACCTTATCGTTCAGTAATCTGACACTGGAGTTTGTTCCCCGCCCCCACTCCTCATCCCCGTAGGCTGATGCCATCAGCCATCATCATTATTTCCCTAATGATCCTGGTATCCTACGGAAACATGTTGACACAAGATTCCAATCCATTAGTATAGAGGTTAGCGTTCCTGACCGTGAAGCATTCAAGGGCTGCCCAGGGTCGAGGAGCGCATGGGTGCGAATCCTGGTTGCGGCAGTCGGTTCACAATCAACTCAGTTGTTCATCCACCCCTACGAGTTGGTCGATAAAATGGGTACCTGGCTCAGTCTATATATATATATATCGTTAATGGGATGGTCTTTATTAGGGCCTCAGCTGCCCGTGCCGTCTTAGTTAATGGAAAAAAAAATAAATCCCAGCTGTGGGTCAAAGACAAAGCCCTGTGGCACGCCACTTGCAACTCCAGTCCGATTCGAGGATGCGCCTCTTGCCAGTGTTCTTTGCTCGCTTCCCATAACGTAGTCTTCTGCCTAACAAAGATGCCCACCCCTTATTCCTGCCTATTAACAACCTCTGATGAAGAACGGTGTAAATGGTGCTCACGATCATAAAAGTCTATAGTATTGGTTTTATCAATGACCTTTCCCTAAAACTATATTGTCTTCCCGTTAAAACGTTCCTCTTTTGCAAGTATAATCCATTTGCTTTCTGAATGTATTTTCCAATGCTTTACAAACCACACTCGTTAGTGAGACAACTTTATTTCAGTGGTTTCCTAAACTCCATTTCAAAAAAATTTTAGGTACATTTGCACTTTCCCACATTTCTGGTACTACACCTACTCGCAAGTTACTTTTGAACAGCATTTGTAGTGGTCTACCAAGAGCCACTCCACTCTTTCAGTATGTATATCTTCATCCCTGCATCCACCTGGTAGTGATCACACATCCCACCAGCTGTCCCCCCAGCACATTCATATTAAAGTGTCTCTTCTCCATGCCCATCAATTAGCACGTAACCCAGTAGTACCCCCGTACTATCTTTCCTACAACCCATGTCTACTCATGTTCCCCTTTTTAAACCAAGTATTTCCAATCACCAATCCTTTTCACTATACAGCTACACACCGTTCATTTTCAAGCATCTTTCTCAATATCACATGCCCCCTCACCTCAAGTATACCCTTAATTATTATTACAGCACTCTTTTTCGCTTTCAAATCAACAAACTGGTTTTTTTTTTACATCAAAAGTGCTTACACACACACGTGAATGCTTCCAAAACACTCAACTTACTTCATCTATACCTATATCTATCTTTCTTCCAAACTTGTTTCCAGTTTCCTGCATTAACAAGGTACCGACAGGAACAGACTAAGAAAAGGAATCTTTGTACACATCCATCCTCTGGCTTATGTCATGCACCCAAACCAAACCTTGCCCCATAAACATTTCCGTGGTTTCCCCTGGCTACTTCATATATGCCTTGCGGTTCCGTCCACTGACAGCAGAGACCCCCCTGTATACCACACTCTGCACCTATTCATTCTAATCTCATGCATGTCTTTCACCCTCATGCATGTTCAGGCCCATGCACTCAAAATCTGTTTCCCTCCATTCTTCCCTCTCCAAACTGGTCTAACGTTTTTCCTTACTCCCCCACCAACATAAATGCTCTTGGTCAACCTTCCTCACTCATTCTCTCCACTGGTCCAAACCATTTCAGCAGATCCCCTTCAGCTCTCGCAACCATCCTCTTGTTACGAGACCTCTCTTACCCCATATCACTCACTAGATCGACCCTCTTCACCGCACACTGACCACAAGCATTTTATTTCTAACACATTCACCTTCTTCCGTACATTCTCAACTATATAACACGTCACATCCACACAATATCGTAGAGACTGCTATACCTGCAAACATCCATGTGACTGGTTCCTGATGCGGGGGTTGCATTAAGGGAGTGTAATGTCATCCTAGCTGTTTAATGTGTTTAAGGATGGGATGGTGTGGGATGTGAATGTAAGGGTGTTGGAAAGAGTATCAAGGGTGCACTTTTTTTCTTTTAGACCACGAGGAAAGACTGTTACCTGCCGACGACACTGTGCTGGGATGACACCCAGGAATCCCTTATACCTTAATCAGGCTCCTGCAGCACTCAGGACGTCCACAAGGCGGGACCACGGGTCATAAACTGTATTGACTTGTGTGCGCATCTGTGTCTAGGGGGTGTAGGGCAACCGAGTAATACGTGCTCGGTGTCTTCTTTATAGTAGTTGCATCGAGGGCATGAAGGGTCTTGCGACAAAATGAAACGGTGCCTGTAGTGCTGTAGGGAAAGGGGAAGTCCAGAGCGTACGTAAAAGTGAGTGGCATCTGACGGATGTATGTATGGGGTGTTGGAGTTTAAGAGTCGAGTGTGTTGATGTTTATTGGCTGTCCGGTCATTTCTGTGCGCGCGTTTAGTCGGTCTTGCAGGAATCCGCCTTTTTGTTGTTTATGCTTTTCCTGGGTTACAACGTAAGCTGTCACTCTGACGAGGCTGTAATACTGGGAGCACAGTCTTGCCCAGGTACTTCTCACACCATAGGAGTCTTTATTTCCTTGCTACTGGAAGTAGAGCAACCTTGAGCGGCACGAGCCTTTGGAAAAGTCCTGGGGTCATTCAAAGATTCCTTCATACAAATAAAGCCTCAGGTTAGAATAAAATTGTTTTACCCGTGTTGTATTTGTTGAAGGTGGGGGATCTGTGACTAGAAGTTACTCGAGTGTGAGGCAGGGTAAGTCTTTTTTATTTGTACTTGGGGGATGGCGGTTAGTTATGGTTAGTATGGCTGGGAGGGGCCCTTGTGTCGCTGTACAGAATACCATTCCCAGCAGGCTAAGGTGGGGCTGTATTGGGAGGCTCTGCGTTTCACAGTGCAGGTGTTGAGTGTTTACGGTTGTGAAGCAGCCAGTGATTTTTCAGTCCACTAGTGTGTGTGGTTCGCAGCCAACCACTGTATGTCACTGTTGTAAAGGGGACTGCCATGTCTTTTCTGTGCGAGGATGTGTCGGTCTGTCTGTGCGAGGATGTATCCAGAGATAGTAACCAATGCTTTATTGATGTATACTGTCACTAGTACTGTGCAGGAAGGGAGAGTGAGGACTGTGGCTACTTTACGCCATCCTGGGTGGTGGCTGAATGGTTGGGTCTGATGCCATGTTGTCTATAAGAAAAGGGACATTTTGCTAAAATTCAATTGAGGGTCAGCATTTCAAAGTTTGAATACTAAGAGAGAAGTGTTACATAGGTGGAAGTGTAAGTGGCTAGTTTGGAGGGTCTTAGGACTGGTTCATCGTTGAACATTTCAATAATTTTCCTTATAAGCAGTGTGTTGTTGCACAGGCAGATGACTGGACTGCAACTGCGCCAAAGCGTTTATAAAAGAAGTCTTGACATCGTCAAGGTCTGTTGCATGGCACTTTTTAAATGTTTTATATATACACATGGGTGACGAGCATGCGACAGGTGTATTTTTTTTTTTGCTATGGCGGGGCAAGGCTGGTGACATCTACGGGTAACTCGCCGGATCATACATTAACTGGGAATTCAAATGAGGGCGGTTACCATGAATTTCCTAGGTGACTGTATAAACAGTTAACCACACATCGTCAACTAACAATCACAGCAGTTTAAGGGTTAAGCTAAGCACTTCACCAATAACTGATGGCACATGACAATATTCAGCAGCGGATAATATGGTAATGAAGTCAATGAGCACAACTGCCTCAGAGGACACAGAAAATATCTCCCGGGAAAACTGACCCTTCCTAATCTAAGCACCAAAACTTACTTGGTAAATATGGCCGCTTTCATTCTCCCAGATGCAGTAGCGCTTGTCGCCTCGCACACCACAATCCAGGTCCAGTTGGTCACCGGGGTTCACGATAATCTTGGATCGGTCAAAGATAAGCGACACTTCTTCACCCCGAACTCCTGCAAAATCATGAACGATTAGCTTAAACATACAACAGCTAGTCATCAATTTCCATCCTGTCCTTTTCAAAGAGCAAAATGTAAAGAGCTCTGCCTATGGGAACATAAAATCCACAGGATGGTGATTGTAAGAATCAAAATCAGAGTTATTGGTCACTACAAAATAAAGGTAAAGCATACATTGTAAGTGATTTATTTGCAGGAGACATTGCCATAATATACATAATATACAAGGACAAAAAAAATGGTAGCTGTACAGAGATAGTAGTGTTTAGGGTTAATAAAATTGTCTCGGAACAGTTCCAATTTTGTATGTTAACATGAAAACTATAGAACTATTTCAAAAGCCCTGGCGGTTCTTCTTGCACACTGTACCAGGTGAGAATAAAACTATTTTGACTCAATATTACAGGTTCGTAGGACTAAGAACTAGCTGATACAGCATGACTGATGTTTTTTGGCAACACTTGTATTAATAAAAAATTCAATGAACAATGTTGAATGCTTCCAACAAAAATGTTACCTTACATAATATCAATTTTGGATTGTTTTTGGAACGGTTTGGAAAAATCACATTAGAACATTTACTTCCGATAGATGCATACTACTCTATATTCTCTTCCTCTTTGTCACGAAATTTCCCATCATCAAATTCCGCAAGCCATCATCATACCACAGCAGCATTTTGCTTGTCTACATGCAGAATCTATTTTTGTTACTTTGTACCTCTCAGTTTTCATACGCAAGTAACAACCACTTATCTACAGCGACAAAGGCTGGCTAGAAAACAACGCAAGAGCAAAAAAATGTATTTCGCCTAGCTTTAAAGAAGTGATTTAACACGCTCTCTCTCTCTCTCAAAATCCAGGAAATATAACACAATCTAGAACAGCGAACTGATTTATGACAAGTCTAGCAAAAAAACAAAAGGCATACAGAGCAATGTTTTACACCGGAAAGCACCACAGGGAAGATACAGTATCATCAAGCGTAATTCCGGAAAATAGCAAGACACCAGACAAAATTATACAAACGCCTGGCGAGGAAGCGAGAACATTTGTTTAATGCAAAACCTGAAGAACAAAGATACATGGAGTTAATGGGAAAAAAATGAAAATATTACACAAGACTGAAGATATATGGTTAACTGACGACAAAGTTGCAAGTATATTTGCAGAAAAAAATATATATACAAAAAAACATTAGTCATCAAACAAGACGAGGACGAGCGTTAAGCGCTAACCTCAATATCATGGCAATCTAGCGGCATCAAACAAGACAAGGACGAATGTTAAGCGTTTGCCTCAATAGCATGGCCAATCTATCGGAAGGTACTGTACTGTACTAGGTAGGTGCAGTGACCCTCTCCCTTTCTGGTGGGTAGCCACCAGCAAAGGAGGTGCATGAGGTCTGCGGAGCGAGCCAGCAACTCAGTGGATGCTACGTTTCATTCCCTTGGCTCATGTAGCTCTTTTCTTTCTGCCTCGCTTACATAAGTGGGTTTCTGGCATAAAATCCACAATCAATCCATCTCACACTACCCATGACAGCACATAACTCGAGAAGTTCTTCGTAACTCACTTCCAAGAGTGAGCGCTAGGCGTTGTTAGCCATGACATTTGGCATAATCTCATCGTATGTACTCTCTCTTTCTCATACATATGGATATATCAGACGGTGCAATCAGTAATTATGAGCTCGAAGAAAACAACTCCAGAACTAGATGGAATCCCAAGACGACAAAACCAGCAATATCAAAACGAATGACGATACTGATAGGGTAGAGTCTGGACAAAGGCTAAATAGTACAAACCCACAAAATGGCATATAGAAAAGCAAGACATAAAATGGTCCATGCTAATACTCAAGCACATACAAATCAGTTAAGACTTCAAATTTAGCATGGCTTTTAAAGCAAGTCACAAATTTCATTATAACTGATAAAGAGCAGCTAAACAAATGTGGACCAACATGTATTTGAGCCAGGAAAAAGTAGGCGAACAATTATCAACACATCAAAAACATAAGTTTATAGCAAAGACAAAGAATGCATCCAGTATCCTGGAATTTGCAAAGGAATTTGAAAAGTAAACCATATTTTACTACAGAATAAAAAGAAAACAAAAGATAACATGATGGATCAGATTCTTCACAGTTCAAAGTAAGAGTAAACGTCTAAGATATCTTATCCAGGGTACATGACCTGATGTTAGCCTTAATACTCTATGATAAAAAAATAGAAATCTACAGAAGAAAGTAGAGTAGGGAACACTGCTAATGACACCAGGACAAGGAAAATGATACGATCAGAAAATAAAATGGAGCTGCAAAAAGACTTGTGTGTGTG
>JAUUDZ010274603.1:0-16780 GCA_032361705.1 Panulirus versicolor | reverse complement strand
TCTCTCTCTCTCTCTCTCTCTCTCTCTCTCTCTCTCTCTCTCTCTCTCTAAAATAGAACACCTCTTTTAAGTGGCTTGTGCTAACGATATCTCTTGCCATCAGTTCCTCTACAATTCCTTCATTATCTACCACCAGCATCATACATGGTACTACATTATGGTCAGGGCATTCAGGTGCCCGGCCTGGTTCAGCTTAGCAAAGCAAAGAAAAAAATCTTTAGCTACTATGCAATAATCATTTTAATCATTATCATAGTTACTAATACTATAGTTAGTATCATTCTAAACGATATCAACAAGTACACCAACATTGATAATAATGATAGTGATCATTATAATAATGATAATGATAATGATAATGATGATGATAACAATAATAATAATGATAATAATAAATGATATTAATAATAATGATGATGATTGTAATGATAATAATGATAATGATTATAACGATGATTATCATTTTTCTCAGATCATTTCCTCTTCAACCTTCGCTAGCCAGCGTCGCGATCAAAGGCCTCATTTGCAGACATCCACTCACTAACACGTACAATGCACCGTAACCAGAGCTCACCATCCACAGCCAGACATCCACTCACTAACACGTACAATGCACCGTAACCAGAGCTCACCATCGACAGCCAGACATCCACTCACTAACACGTAATATGCACTGTAACCAGAGCTCACATCCACAGTCAGACATCCTCTCACTAACACGTACAATGCACCGCAAGCAGGGCTCACCATCCACAGCCAAAGCCTGTGGATTATTCCATGGTGTTCCTTGACGGCTTCATATGACGTTCATTAGCCTTCTGATGGCACGTCGCCCACGATATACCACAGTGATTCAATTCATTTCATCCAATGCACGCTTTTCTTTCGCCTTTCCCCATCCCTATTGCTTGCTCTCCCTACATCTCACACATAGATTTTGTTTTTCGCTCTCGCCTCACTCACCCAGCCATATCTCAGAGCATTCTCAACACACTCTGGTGGGCGTATCAGTGAGACCTGACCCCTCTGCATCCCTTTCTTTAGTAACAACTCACTTCATGCCACTTGTCGTCCATAGATATACATTTCCTTTCATTTCTTCACTAATACACAAAAGACTATAGCTCTCTCTTTCACCCGCAGACTTCAGTCCAGCCTCATGGCTCCACCTACTGCCATATCCATTCCCTGGTACATAACGCACTCCATCTCCTTCAGAATATTTTCATTAAAACTCACATCCTGTATCACAACCCTGCAATTCCTCTTTTTCTCTATACTATTCACATTCCATGTCATTTTCCCCCATTCATGCAATTTTCCCAACTGTCATCAGACTTATTCTCAAGTCTGCTACCAGAGCTGTGTCATCTGCAAACAGCAGCTGATTCACTCGCGTGCTCTCACCCCCATCCCTACATGCTGAATACTACAGACTTGCCCCTTGATCCCTCACATCCCCGTCCATATACAGATTAAACAGCCATGGTCTTGATACAGACTTTGGTCCGTGGCTGGAGCCTCCAACAACAACAATAACAAAAAAGACGTCCTCGACTAGTCGTACCTTCACCGGGGTATATTTTCCTTACCTCTTGTCTTCCTGTGCACATGGCTTATCCTCCCGAGATAATGTCCCTATTACACCAACTAACTCGTAGTTTAACCCACATTCCACACGGCTCCGCTGTCAACCTTACCTTACTGTTTTTCTCCAGATGCCACATTTAGTTAACTCTTCCCATTTATTACTCACACACATTACTCAAAGTAAACACCAGATCCACACACCTCCTACTTCCCTTGAAACCATGTTGGTCCTCACTAGTCAGATACTTTGTTCATGATGCCACTCTCTTCATCGCCACTCGCCCATACACCTTACAAAATACGCTCAACAAACTCATCCTCTTTTAATCGAACATTCCTATTTTTTTCCATTTGCTTTAATACAAGGACATTTTACGTACGCTCTGCCAGTCCTCAAATCCCCACTTTTGGTCACATATATGCTAAACAGCCTGACTAACAAATTAGAAACACCTGCTCCGCTTTTCTTTAGGAACTCAGCTGCAATTCCATGCACTCCTAAAACTTTGCCATACTACTTCCTGCTCGAAGATTTCACTGTCCCCGCTCTTCTTACCATCTCCTCTGCCACAACTCTCTTTCCACATGCCACCTTGTCCCAGACCCACCATATCCGCCATATTTTCATCCAACACATTCAGTGGTCCCTCAAAATACTCACTCTGTCTTTCACTTCCCTCACTGTCGCTAATATTTTTTCTCATGTTTTCCTCACATTCTTCACTTCCATCCAAAACAATTTCTTTGTCTCTGGAGATGATCGGCACACTCCAGCCGATCTGTCTTCTCTGTTCTTCATCTGTTATTCATTCACTTAACTTCATGTCATTTTTTCCTGTACTCCTTCCCTGTAGATAACATCCACACGCCACCATTTTCTCTTTGATTAGCAATTTAGATTTCTCGTCCTGCCACTCACTATCCTTTCTCATCGTTTCATATCCCACCCTTCTTATGTCACACACCTCGCCCGCACGCTTCACAACTGCTTCCTCTTGTCTCACTACCTCGCATCCAGTGCCGTTAACCTTCCTACCATCTCTGCTTATAGGATACCTTTCCAAGCTCGCTACCCATCACCACTTCTTTCACAAGTGTATCATTTCTTTTTTCCAGATCTCAAGACCAACTTTCGCGTTCACCTCCACCAGGAAATGACCAAACCTTCCACTTACCGATCCTCCCAGCAAGTTCACAACCTTCCACCTCCCGATCCTCCCAGCAAGTTCACAACCTTCCACCTCTCGATCCTCCCAGCGCGTTCACAACCTTCCACCTCCCGATCCTCCCAGCAAGTTCACAACCTTCCACCTACCGATCCTCCCAGTACGTTCACAACCTTCCACCTACCGATCCTCTCAGCACTCTCACAACATCAGTGTCTTCTTTGCTCCATAACCCCGTGGGTCCTCAGCCTCACTCACCTACATATTCACCCACGTACTCACCTTTCCACCATAAGTGATGGATCACCAGTCCCCTACTGGCACGAGTCGAAAAGCTTTCCCCCATTTCCATTTCCACAGGGGGCCCTATGCGTCCTGGTCATACATACCCTCATGCACCCAGCCTCACATGCCGGGATACCATACCATCACTCGATCCCCAGCATCAAAACAGTCGCACGCTTACTCAACTCCTCCCAAAAATTACTTCTTTACTATCTTCACTCCCTGGGCGACTCCAAACTTTCGAAGTGTACCTTCATTACAACCCATATAAACCTTGTGTTCAGTCCCTCGCTCTCTTTAGTTCCATTCTACAGGTCATTCCTCAGCCGTCCTATCTTTTCCTTGCGTCTACTGACTAACCCTCGACTATGAACATGTCTGAACCATTCATACATCTACTCTTCAATTCTGTTTCGATTATAACAAGAACATGCAGGCTTCTCTCATCAAACATTGCACGTATCTCTCCCTTCTATTCATTTTGCCTACAGCCATGAACACTGAGACGCACCAGGCTGAGTCTTGGAGGCAAATTCCCCCTTGGCCCCCTGGTGTGTTCTGTTTTTAGACATTGATAATGAGGGAGGGGAGGGTTTACCTCGCTCTCCTCCTGCCTCCCTTACTTGCCTCACACGACACGCACGAGATATGTGGGTGGTAATTTTCTCTCCTATATCTTGCTACTAATGATAATGATTTTGATAATGATAATGAAATAATGATGATGGTGATGATAGCAATGACGATAACAACAATAATGATAACAAAGATAACAATAATAATAGTAATGATAATAATAATAATAATAATAATAATAATAATAATAATAATAATAATAATAATAATAATAATAATAATAATAATAATGGTAATAATGAAGAAGAAGAAGAAGAATAGTAATGATAAAATATAAATAGATAAATAGATGGATAAATAGATAAATAGATAGATTGATAGATAGATAGATAGATAGACAGATAGATAGATAGATAGATAGATAAATAGACAGAGAGGTAAGCAGATAGATAGAACGAAACATTTTTGTACATACATACTACCAGTTGGATGATCAAGAATCTTCATGTCCTCCAGTGACTACTTTTGATTATGTAAGAAATTTGTTCTCTGAAGTCTTCTATAGAATTAAATCCTCCCATTTAGTATCGAAGTAACAGATCCTCTCACTCTTTACAAGTAATACCTATATCTACCCCACATGATTCTTATTGAAGACGGTAAATATACTTATCTTTTGTGCTTTAAATCACTTTTTACTTCCGACACTATAGACGTATATCTTAGATCGTTACCTAGTATGGAGTTTTCGATGCTACCTGCTTACCTAGAAGGAGAAAAATATTAATCTGTTTCATTCTTCGTTGATGAATTTGAGTTACCGATAGAAGAATATCTTAGATATTTTTCTAGCTAGGTATCTTAGACCCTACCCTAGCGACACTGAACAAGAAAGTCTTTTTATATGTAATATTGAATTAAATATTATATGTTCTTTTCTTAAAGAAAAGGACTATATATGGTCTGCATAAGTTTTACAGACCCGAGAACTGTTCTCCTCTCCAGATATTACTCCAATGGTTGTAGACTTTATCAAAACAAACAACTCTGTTGACCAAGGGTACACATGTTGGTTGCTCTCTATTGTTGACACAGAGGCAGAGCCACAGGTGCGTCTTTGTTAGGCCACACCTAGAAACACTTAAGGTATGGCCATTTCCAGTCAACACCCCATAATAGTAGGCACCCATAATCTAAAACCAATAGAGCCACCCATAAATTCACCTATAAATGATATCTTGCATGGAGCCACACCCTGCTTACTCCCCTATATTCTCTACAAAACAGATATAACAAAAAAAAAAAAACAGCTCTTCAGGTATACTCAAACTCAGGTTATACCTCTGAGGCAAGCACTCCCAACGTCGTAAGTAGATAATTTCAAAGGTTCAACTCCTTAGATCAAAGTGCACTTTAGGTGTATATGTACAGAGTCCTTTACTGTACACTCAACAAACACTTCAGATGTAATACACTCCCTGCCCCCACAAACCTACACTTCAGCTATAGATGTACACAGGCTGCACTTTATTGTCTCATATATGGCAGACTCTCACCTTACTCTGTTGTCACTATTCGTCTCCTGTGTTCACCAACTCTACTCAAATGCCTTTGTGGGAACATCTTGCACATCTCCACATGTTACCAGTACTTCTTAAGGTAGCCAGTCTCAGCACGAGCTAATGAATTCACACACTTTTTTGCCCTTAATTCATGATTCTCTCAGGTGTAGCCTGTATCAACTTGGTCAGTTGGTACACCTTATTTAGCCCTAATCCCCCTAACCTATTATAGCCAGTCTCAACATTTGCTTAAGCGAAGTGGTACATTTTCCTTGACCCTAATCTAGACCACCCTCACAGAGGGCGGCGATATAACCGTAATATGCAGGATCCTTGGTGGTATATGTAGATAATTCCACATGAACAAGAAATTTCGATTTCTGAATGAACAGTCACCATACATTCAAGGTGAGTGTGTGTGTGTGTGTGTGTGTGTGTGTGTGTGTGTGTGTGTGTGTGTGTGTGTGTGTAAAGGAATAGGTGAAGAAGGTCAGGTGGTTTGACACGACAAGCAAAGTTTGGAAGTGAGGAGATTAAGAACACCAAGATGATGTACTGAAAGCGAGGGATGGGTCAATCATGTAAGTCATTGAAATATGTAGTTACAATAGCACTAACTCCGTTTCTGCATACAATAGTTACTGAGAGCGTATGTAGATAGTATAGCAAAGGACTACATGGGGACAGTGATAACATCACAACTGGAATTATAAGGAAGGATGTAAGTTATGAGCAGATGATTATTGAGGTAAGTGGCTTATTACTGAAGGAGGGGAGATGAATGAAGGATGGTGGAAAGGATCATCAAATGTGTGAAGTTTAGGTGACCAGGGTAAACGTAAGGAAAGACTTTAATCGTAAATGTAAAAGCATTATAAGCAGCGTCCATAACGGGACTTGAAAATGGATTTAACAGTCTGTGGTGTGGGAGGTCAGCTGATGCAGACGTGTCACACAGAGCTGCTACTATCAGGTACCCGGAGGATGAGGCAGACACAGCAGCTGACGAAGTGACTCAGTTATGGCTCGCTGGTGCTGTAAGACAGAGATGAATGACCTCGTTATGGCTACTACCTCCACTGATGGGTTCGTGAGAGAGGACCAGACGGGCTAGTATGTATACCGGTGCGTTCATGAGAGAGGATCCGACAGGTGCGATGGGCTCATGGCAAGCACTTCGAGAGGAAGTGCGAGTGTTTGAAGACGTCATACCAAACCAGCATGGAAATGAATGGTAAAAGCCAGTTGGCTGGCTAACTCCACACTAGACCTGTCAAATGCCACGATCATTAAAGCCAACATTATTTCCTAACCACCAGTCAATGAACAAATCCTTCCAGTGTTCAAAATTATTCTAAGACCATTCGCTCTCTTACTGCATGTATGGCCTTTGTAGGTAGGGTAGGTGAAGGTAGTAGTATACACTGAGGATAGACTTATATATCTTAAGGCAGCAATGTAAATGCAAGTAGTGGTGGAGGACAAATTTGGGAAAGCAAGCAGAATCGTAAACGCCCGTCCTTGCGGTAGGGGTGTTGTTGAGGTTTGCACTATGAATAAGTCTCAGTTTTTCAGGGTCTTTGGATGGAAAAATTGCTCATTGAGTTGGGCATGGGTGACATAGGATACTAAGGAATTGATACCATGAAACTTTCAACGCTGATGAATTAAGGATCAACAGCGAGCAAGTTTAGCGAACCCTTCTATACCGTGTTAAACACCTTACTCATTTGCTTCAAAGGAATACTATGGAATTAAAACAACAACAAACCACTGGGTCTTTTCGAGTCTGTGAGAGTGGAAGATATCAGAAAAACACAGAGTAGTGGGGTAAAAGTTCGAAGGCATACAGATAATTCAATTGTTATTTCCTTGGAAAATATATTCCAGAATTAGACAGAATCGTTTTCAGAAAGCAAAACAATATGAAATGAATTTCTTAAGACATGGAACTATAGTTAAGAAAATGGAGAAGGTGAGGGTTGATTGAATAAAATGGAAATAAACAAAAAATTTTGGAAGGAATTGTTGGAAACCTTAAAACAAAAGTCTAGTGTTCAGGTGGTGGGGACATGTTGAAAGAATGGGTGTGGTGTGAATGACCGTGTGAGACTAGACAGAGACAGAGTCAACCACAGCAAGAGGGAAGGTCAGAGTGCAGGCGAGGAAGGGTTCCAGAACCGACAGTGTCAAGGTGAGGTGTACGTGAAGGATGGTGTCAAGTAAATGTTGAAGGGAGGTGCACATTTTCAAGAGAAGTGCACGTAAGGTGTGCCAGAACTAGTATCAGGTGAAGATGCACGTAAGGGAAGGTGCCAACAATGATAGTGCCAAGATAAACGTGATTGTAATGTCAGGAGGAAGTTTCTAAAAGGGATCAATTTGTATACCAGACAACAACACACACTATATATTATGATTTCTATGTTGATTCATACACGAATTGCAGAAATAGATTCAATATGGGTTTCTATACAATACCCATATTTCTCATATATAACTTTTTTCAAGACACCACATCAACAGACTGGATGACGGAATCTTGGAATATGTTTTGGCGATGAAAATGAACCTATGTGTGATGGAAGGAAATCTGTCTTGGATATATTCAAACCTAGACAAGTAACTGTGTTTTTGAACCGATTCTGAGATGTGATAGATCGTTCCGGCGGTGCCATGAGCTTTACAGCGGTATTGTAGAAGATGGTGCCGCTGGTATACCATACTCTGTACACTACAGAATAACCTAAGTTATTAAGCATTTCGTGAATTATCTTCAAATTCAAATATTCATCCCTATTTCCTCTCCCATTCCTCCATCTTGTGAAAAGGAGAGAAAGATAAATGAAGAGTACTTTTGACAAGTAAGTGAAGGTTGAAGATATTCTATATCACTTAGAAAAACAATCTTATTTTCAATTTTCCTAAGACTTGGGAGCCAAAAAAAAAGATTTTCCAACTAAGAGTTTAAGAAAGAGGAACCAAAATTTGACTCAAGTCTCATTCAAGAGCGTATCTGATGACTACAGTGTTGCCATGAAGTCCAGATGAACACTGACAAATTTATTGCTATAACCTTCAACACTTTAAGATGGTCCTTTGATTGGTTATTTGAGCTCAAGGTCTATTAACTTCCAGGGTCATTAAGGCCTCCAACGTCAAGTTGTAAACACCACTCGAAAAACCCTGAACGACACCCATTCTTGCTGCATGTATAAGTTTTGTTAGGGATATTGGTTGGTTAGTTGGGTAAAAGGGCTATGGATTCCCTGGGTTAATAAGGCCGTGAACGTCAAGTTATAACCACGAATCGAGAAATCTTAAATACGTTCAAGTGTTTAGGATAATTCTAAGACAATAAATGACCTCACTGCATCGACGGCCCTTATATAATAGAAACGATACTCTTGCTTTGAAAATAAAGACTAAGTACTATGGATTTAGCTGCTTCACCTTACAACAACGACCGTCTTAGTTAAATACGAAGATCATTCTTCCTATAAGTTATACTTATACTGATGTAGAACAGCATTTTCCTTTACTTTAAGTTATTTTACTCCCTTTTCAGAGCTACATTTCATGAAACAAACTCCCATTTACAAGGCATATAGGCAAGTCAATCTTAGCTATACTTAGAAATTGTGGCTTACATACAAATCGTTTAATAGCCAAGAAGAAAAACCTTTTCTATGCGCTTCCGGATCAAATTAAGTTCAGTTTACACAGGGGAAAAATGAGTTTACATATAGATCATTTAATGATCACGAAAATGAAAAACATCCGTTATGGTTTAGAGTCAAATCAAGTTCTGCTTGCAAGATAAAAAGAGAAAAGGTATAAATGATTTGAAAGTCACTAAGAAAAAGTCCTTCCCAATATGTCCTTTTGTTGAACGTAATGCATAACAAAGCATCAGGGGAGACCGTGCTAGCCAGAGGACCTATGTTAGCTTGATGGTACCTTTGTTAACTGGGAAAAATACCCTATATATAAATCCAACGGATATGAGTCATGGATGAAGCGATTGTTGGGTTATGAAGTTAATTTCGTCATTTTGTTTTTATTGTAGGATTTTGGTGGCTTACTGAGAAACCTCAGTATGTTGTCTGGTGGTTTTATTCTGTCCTTGAATTTAAACATCACCGGTTAAGAGGTTTGAGGGAGAGTGAATCAAAAGGTCAAGAGTCAACTGGAAAGGAAAAGGGGTGGGTCAAAGGTCATTTGAACTCTTGGGTTACAGCTTACGTGCAACAGGAGGTCATAGGTCACGAAAGATAAGATCTTCGACGTTATTGAGACGGAAGGTCTCACCGGGCATTGCTGCATAAGGTCAAAGGTTAAATAGCGTCTGATATTATGTTTCAAGGCGAATGTCCAGCCTTCGATCAAACCTTCAAGTTCTGAATCGATATTTCTGTTGATGAATTGAGCAGCGTTATTTTGCAAGTAGGAATTTCATCAAAAACCATCTGGATCTGGAGTCCGGTGACCTAGGATGAAGGAGAGAGTGTATGTACAAGGAACAATACAACAATGAGCTCCTAGCCTTCTTTTCTATAATAGCAACAAATCTTATGATGTTCGACTCAGTCTCTATATGTGCAGCCAAATAAGTGCAAGTATATGAGCGTATAGCCCTGGAGCATATCAAACCATGAAGTCCATAGATTACCCGAGCCTTGAAACTAAATCATGAATATATTGAAAATGTTTAGCATGAATTCTAGGAATCAGTCCAGTACATTATGATTCAACTCGTGTTTATAGAAGGTATATAATGTTAACAGAAGCATAGATGTTAAATGAAGATAGAAATGATGTATCCTTCGAATAAACAGATATGGAAAGAAGTCACTGTTTAGATATATATTTGGTACTTAAGAAATAAAAGGAAAGATTTGAGGACAATGGATCCATGAAATTACTTTTACATACAGATGTTGAAATACGTTTTATGTGAAGTGGATGAAGATATTCCCACAAAAGAGGGTCTTGAGATCGGCGTTCTAATCATATGTACTGTGTCTATCCAGTTGATAGTTTAGCCACCTGACAGTCTTGCTAGTTCACAGTTTAGACAGTTTAGAGTGTAGTCACTTGATTGTTCAGATAATAGTCTTGTCCATTATTGTCTAGCGATTTGATAGTCTAACCAGTTAAGAGTCTAGAAACTTGCCTGTCCGTCCAATTAATAGTCTAGTCAATTGACAGACTAGCCAGTTGACAATCTGAACATTTGACAGAATATCCAGTTGACAATCTAGATGGTTGATAATATGGACAGTTAACTGTTTAGACAGATGACGGTCTAAATATTTGACAATCTAGATACTTGTATAAGAATGGAAAAATAGTGAATCATATCCTACCGCACATCTCGCTAATATTTATATAATCCGAAGACATCATGTCTAAAACACAAACGAAGGTGAAAGGAAAATGACTTTCTCAAGTTTTCAATCCTCGAAGGGAATTGACCCTCTTGAGTTCTCGTGACCAAAAGGAAAAAGACCATTTCAAGAACCACAATAAGGAGACAGGAAAAATTCAAGCTCTAAAGACCAAAAAGGAGGGTGACCTTCACACGAGGAAACAGACCTTCACAAGTTTGCAAGGCTCAATGGAATGTGACCCTTTTGAGTCCTCAAGATCCAAAAAAAAAGTGACAAACGATTAATTTTACAAGTTCTCGAGACCAAAAAGAAAAGTGACCTCCATAAGTTCTCAAGATCAAAAGAGTGGTAACTTTCGCAGGTTCTCATGACCGATAAATTAGGTGTTCGAAGAAAGAGACTAGAGCAATAAATAGTATCTTTTCAAATTTCTATGATCTTATCTACTTCTTTCCGTTGTAGAGTAATGCTGAAAGATACTCATGTATTTAAAGACGAAGAGCAACTAATCTTTCAATATATTATCATATCATTAATTCAATTTTTCTACATCCTAGGCTTGTTGCATTACTGTAGAAAACAGCACTTTGTAAGAGTAATGGCCGCAGCTGTAAAGACTCATCTACAAGGACCACAACAGAGGAGGATGTGTGTACGTTGCCATCGCAAAGTATGAAGCAACCCATAACTTTTGAACACCGTTGTGGAAATACGTAGCCATGATTAATGGCGCTATACGAGTCTCGTGAATAAGTTTCCAAAGAAGAATCAAAGGTAAGAATTAGGTAATGTAAATCTACAAAAGGCAAGAAAGATGCAGTACCTACCAGCTATGGAGACATATATAAGAAACATAAGCCTGTGAAGAATCTGTAGAGTACCAAGACCAAAGCAAGATATGAGGGGTGCGAGGAACCACTTGCAGGATATGAAGGAGAGGTGGACGTGCTCAAGACGTAAGATGAGAGGGACCACTTTCTGATGACACAAACTTGGACGTGGCTTCTTTCAGCCACCGAAGCTATGTAAGAGTAAGAACTCCAGTATAAAAACTGAAACAAGCACCTGAAAGACATTACAAGTCAATATGTGTAGTCATATATTGTAGTAAATACTGTGATTCATCAAGACTGATAGAAATATGTCTCAGCCATAGATATAAGGCTCTACTGTGTGTTTCATGTGTTTCGATTTACCTGAGGAAAATCAAGGTATAACAGATGAATCACAAATGTCATACGTATTCAAGAAGACCCGGCACCAATGATAGCTTTACAGATAACCAGTCATTACTGACATTTTATTACTTGAACATTCCTTGAATACGTGATAGTGTTTATAACAGATCTGATTAATGGTGATGTTAAGTCTCAGTGGGATAGAGATGCAAAGTAAAAGAAAAAATGACATAAACCAAAGCTTAAATAGATAGACCAGTAAGACGTAGAGATAGATAGAAACATAAGCAAATAGATAGATGTAGGGATAGGTAATATTTTTCATAAAAAGTGAGAGAGAAAACCGAATAATAGACGTAGGAAACTAAAATCTTCTATAACTTTGGATAGCTAGGCATGATGGACAGGATATATTGTCTCTAGATCAACGAAGACCAGCAACAAAAATTGGTCACAGTAATACAAGAACATTAACAAACAGCTAATATCTATAAGATATACGGATGGAACTACAAGGTCAATAAAAGAAGACTGTCCCAAACGACTTTGTCCCTCAAATCCAATGATCTTTTGACATTGTCTCTCTAGTTTCAACAATCTATCCATAAGTTAGTAGCTCTGTATCTCTCCATCTATCCTTCTTTGAACCTATTCATTTCTTCTCTCATATACGTGATACATGAAACAAGTTCACTTCTTTCCCTTGGAAATCCTGCGATGAAAAGTGTTAGCACGCTAAGTCATGAAAACTCCCAAAGATATTCAGTGAATCGGATTTATGAAGTTAAATCCCCAGCGCAGTTGAGAGCGTTCGTATAACGCGAGTGTCCGGATTACTGAGGATTCTTGGGACGTCCGAGACAACAGAATGGCGGCGGCCGTAGTGCTCAGCGAGGGCGTGGCTTTCCTTTGTCTCCAGCAAGTCTCACGGCCATGGGAAATCGCCCTTCTCATTGTCCTTAGGATAGGGTAGCTTCCTTTTGTGTTCCCGTTGCCTTGTTGCTAAGTTAGAAGAGTTATCTCCTCCGCTGCCACAGTATTCGTGGCCATTCTTATGCTGCATCCATCGTAAACTGCTAAAGACATGTAGACGTATATGTATATGTTTCTGTATATCTAGATATCTATGTCTATCTATCTATCCATCTATCTATCTATCTAGATAGATAGATAGATAGACAAATAGATATAGATATAGATATATTTCATACGCTTTCCGTTTACTGTTCCATGCGCCTCATATGCTCATATGTAGTTGTATATGTTGTGGTAATTCAGACATGTGACTACAGGTGCTCCACATGTATACCTTGCATGTAGTGTATATATCTGACGTCACAACGTATATCCTCTATTGAGGGCCTCTGTTTATTGATAACCGTCTTGTGCATATTAAAAACAGCTTTCCTTTTTGTTCTAATCTGTATCTTGTTTTAGGGTAGCCTGTGTCTTCTGGCATGGGAGAGATTAATATGGCTTCTGGCTCGGGAGAGATTAATATGTCTCCTGACTTGGAGGATTACTCTCTCTCCTGATTGGCTTAGAGGAGGTTTATATATCACCTGGCTGGCTGGGGAGATTACTATGTTTCCTGGCTGGTTGAGGAGATAACTATATCTCCTGGCTAGGTGGGGAGATTACTCTGTCTTCTGTTTGGCTTGGGAAAGACAAGCTTATCCCTCCTGGATGGCTTAAGGAGACTGTAATCTGTAAAGGTTGTATGATGGTGCAAATATAAGATTCTCTGTGACATCTTGAGTCGTAGAACTAAAGAAGGCACTAGTGATGCAGAAGATTTACGACACCGAGGAAGTGAGGTTCGATGGATTACGACACATGAAGACGCAAGATTCAGTAGCATACAACACACTGACATGGAATACTTCAAAGTTTTCATCGCCTGGAGATACAGGACGTAATTGTTTACGACACTTGCGTTTCGAAGTTTGACAGTTTACAACCCATAAGTACGCAGCACTCAATAGTTTATGACGCAAACAAACGCAAGACTTGAGGTTTACGACGAGTGGAGAATCAAAAACTTGATAATCGAGAGATTGATAGAGACGTAAGACTTGATACTATACAACATCTGGAAATACGATGCTTGACAGCGTAGGACACATAAAGACGCAGGGCTTATGATTTACGAAAAGCTGCAGAGGGAACTGTTGCTCCAAGACACATAGAAACATAGAACTCGACAGTTTGCTACTCTTGAAGACGCAAGAACTTGATGGTTTACGACAGTTACGCATAACCCAGCATACGGCATGACCTAGCTTATGGCATGTGGAGATATAACTTTGATAATTTTTTTTGCGATATATGAATTGGAAAGCTTGATGATGTGTGACACATAGAGACAAAGGCCATCATGGTTTGTTTTCGACATATGGAGACGCAGGATTTCATGGTTTGCGACGCACGAAATCACATGGCTTCATTATTCATGATATGAAAATGCAGGGCATTATTGTTTACGACATATGAAGACGCAGGGCTTCATGGTTTACGACGCATATAGACGCAGGGGTTCGTGGCTATGACACATGGGGACGCAAGGCTTCATGATTACGACATACAAAAACTCAGAGTTTTATGGTTTACGAACGCATGGAGACCCAGGGCTTCAGAGATTACGTTTTATACCTATCCAATATTGAATTACTTACTCCAAATGTAATAGAGGATTTCATGGTTTATGACCTGCATTGGACACGAGACTTAAGACAGTTCACTGCAAACGGACGCAAATTGCCTAATAATCTATGAAGTTAAAATGTACAGCATGTATGGTCTTATGACACATGGAGACATGGAACTTGATAGCTTACAGCATATGAGGAAAGAGAACTTCAGAGTCTACTATAAAGGAAGACACAAAATGTGATGGTATGCAAGTGGAGTTGAAAGGTGGTTAACAGTCTACGGCAATGGGACACCTCGAACTTAATGGTTTACTAAGACTGAGGAATTAGGAGTAAAGGCTTACGAATACTGAAGACTTAAACCTGAACAATGTACGACATTTAAAGTCTTGAAATTCAATGATTTACGACACCTAAGGAATCATGAGGAAGGTGACTGTCTTTACTCGTCTTTCACGATTGAAGTGTGTTAAGGGGATACAGGAAGTGTCAGCAAGCAAGTCAAATGTAATCTTGGAGGATATGAAAAGATGATATCATTCATAGTTTAATAAGACTGGATGAAAGAACTGAAGATTATGGATTTATCAGTACGAGAGACAGACGCAGAAATCACGAGAATAAAAAAAGTGGATGTATTGGAATTAGAGATGTTCTTAGCTAGACATTCGACATCCACTGGCACAAGAAAATTAACACATTTTTTATGTTAAATGAAATGTTTGCCTTCACGAACAATGAACTTGTAGAGATACAGGAGGAAATGATGGCTGAGAGACGGGCAAATGAAGAGTTGTCCTTCCATGTTGGATACACCAGGCACTTGGAAAGTGTGGGTCAAAATAAGAACGAGAATTTGAGGGAAAAAAGCGTGAGAGAAAAGAGAGCCAATTTTCTATGCAAGTCATTCTAAGCCCGAAGAAGCATAAAGAGAGAGGTTATACTCTTCCCGAAGAAAGTCGAAAAGGAAACCTTGTATTTGGACGGTATGTCTTTCTAATGCGTTTTAGTTGGAGTTTAGAGGAGGGATATTGGGGTAAGGGTTATCAAAAGACAGGAGGTAAGAGCAAAAGTGTAGTCACAAGATCCTACAGAGGTGAATCTGTGTGGCGTCAGTGAAGGGGGTTTAATGGTGAAAGTAAGAACAATGATGTTAAAAGTTTAGTCGTAATGGTATGGATCACGAGTCGGACGTCGGGTAAGTTGTCCCAGATTGCGAAGACCAGAAAAGGGATAGGCCTCATTGCTTTCATTATCCGTGTGAGAGGAATACAGTAGTTCTGTGTTTTGGGTGCTGAAGGCCCTTCCGTACAAGACTTCAATAACAGTAGAAAAGTACCTAAAAAAGCTATACTTGTCTCATTCTTTCTGAAGTTAGCCTTTCGACCCAACGAAAGATTTTTAAAAGGCAAAAAAATCATTTCATCCTTTTATTTCGGTCTCCATCTTAAAAAACATAAATTTATGAACTTCAGAAAGACTTGAGAAAATCTTTTGATAATCTGGTAAGAATATCCAACACCAGATTATTTCTTTATAAATACGAAAGAAAATTACATAAATAAATTGTGATAATTCAGCTTAATGCGTCTTTTTCTATAGACGTAGCAAAGTTAAAAGCATACCCTAGTCATATCCATTTCAAAGAAAAGTTAAAATAATGTATAAAAAAATAGAAAAGAAGAAAAATTTACCAAATAAAGATTTGAACTCTTTATGTGCGTGTTGACTTTTGAAGATGGAAAGGATTAAAAGAAGAGATTGGAGCTAGTTCAGAGTCACAATGTTTTAGGAGATAAGAAGGTATGCTATTCAATCCACATGCCTTCCGCACCTGTGGCTGAGACTGAACACAGAAACCTTGGCCAAGGAGAGTGTGGGAGAGGACACAATGTCAGTAAGTGAAAGTCGGAAATTCAATGAATTGCTAAGAGGTGCGGGTTTATCAATTGTCGTTTTTTATTTAGATTAATCTGGTGGGAGAAAGTGAGGATATATTGTAGTACAAAGGTAGCTGTATATACTTTCGTTTAAAGACCTTTATCATTTGAAGAAGAGGTCAGATGAACTCATATTCTATTTTTTATGGAAGCGTAATTGATTCCACGATTAACAGCTTAGCACTGATTCTGAGAAGAAATAAAAGCGGAATGAGAATTAGAGGAAGAGGAGGATGTCTCATGGCCTAGTTCACCCTGCTCCTAAGGCAACAAGCACCAGGGCAAAAGCGATCAACCCATGATTTACGGGATAACGTTGAGGAGAAGAAGGAATATGGGGCACCAACTAAGCAAAAGCGATCATCACTATGTGGGCAGAGCAAGTGGAGTCACCTTGGATAGCAGAGCAAAAATTTTCCAAGGAAAGTCTGTATAAAAG
>JAUUDZ010274493.1:5965-16781 GCA_032361705.1 Panulirus versicolor | reverse complement strand
TATACAACATAATATAAAGAATGTTAAAGTACCGAATTAATCAAGGACTGATAAACAAATGCATAATTGGATCAAGCATCAAGTCCTAGTCAGCTTTTGTAGAGGTGAGGAAAAACATCATACTTAAATTCCAGAGGCTTTCCATTATTCAGTTATGACTTGAGGATTCCCTTTTTTCAGGTAAGTGGCGAGAGGTATACGCCGCGGAGCGATGGCATATGACGCCGCGAACAAGCTGTCCTCAGCGGCATCAAGGTAAGTCAATATAACCCAAAAACTGCAGGTAAGGAGACGGGCACGCCAGCACAAGGTGAGATTTCCGTATAATGTGGTGTTTGCTAATATTTTCATTTATTACCACTCGTTTTCAGCATTTCTATGTTTCTCTCTCAGCAAAAGGTCGTTCCCATGATAGTACGTACGCACTTTACTTTCAGCTCTTTCCCATTAAAATACACGTGAACATTTTCACTCTGAGCATGTTTCGAGATGTTTCTGAACCTAATACACAGTACATAGTAACACGTAAAGAAACGGCTGCACATTTACACTTACCTTGGAACCGATCAGCTTAGTGTGCAGTATGATGAAATGCCTGTTGGATGGCTGACGTTACGATCATGTTGGTGTGATCACCTTAGTCCTTACACCAGCTCCTTATGTTTGTCATATTGCATTTATCAGGTCAGCGTTTCACTGAATATTCACGACACCGCGGGAACTACTTGAAAGAATGACCGATGTTGAGCGTTACTGGGATGTTCACGTATGTCCGGCAGCAAACACCCATGTGGAGGATTGTGTCAGGGAGTGGGCGGGTGGCTGGCGGTGCAGGTGTTACCCGCACCTGTGTTGAACTCCCCTCCATGCCACATGTATCCGACAGAGTTCGATGTTATAATTGGTAACATTAAGGGAAGTGGTATCGTAAGGGACGTGGTGGCTTCGATGAACGGAGTTGGGTAAATGATGGATAACAAGGGGACGGAGGTAGTGCGTCACTCAGAACAAAATCCATACACACACACACACTAGAATTCCACGGGCCTGGGTGTGTCCTGGACAGATCACCCGACTCGCAACCAATCCACCTGTTTACCCCTTTTTGGGTCGGGTCGACAATGGGTACCTGACATTATCTGGGGTGAAGATTGTTTTAGCATAATGGTAAAACAAGGTTCATACTCGAGCTTTAAACAGGTAAACACGCGTATGCAATCTTCTCCCAAAAATGCGCCAACAGTAGCCGCCCTTATTCATACAGCCTTCCTAGTGTAGTGTTTAGCCTTGCTGACTAGGATTCACGCATGGTCCCACCCAAGTGCAATTCGAGATCGGTGGTCTGCTCACAGCCAACTCGGCTTTTCATCTTTCTTCCCCTGGGCTAGTCAATGAATGGATATTTGGTTCTAGTTGGTATTTGTATACACATAAGAATAAAGACATGGAATATATTCACGTTTAAGATGCGAAGCAGCATAAGTGTGAAACATTCTCCATGTAACAAAGAAATAGTATATAACACAAGAGTAATGAGGGGGCAAAGGTGTTGGGTACACCTAGGACTGAGTGTTAAGACAAGTCACTCATAAAGGGCAAAGATGGATATGTTTGATGGTATAGTAGTCTTGTCAGTGCTGTATGGATATGCGCCGCTGGTCTTAGAAATATAAAGGAGGTGGATATGTTGGAAATTAAATTTTTGAGGAAAATGTGTAGTGTGAAGAAATTTGATTACATAAATGATAGGATAAGAGAAAGGTTTACTTGTACGAGGAGTATGTATGAGAACTATAAAGAGTGTGCTGAAATGGTATAAGCAGAGAGTATGAGTGAGGAAAAGGTGACTGAGAGGGTATACTTGTGAGAAATGAAGGAAATAAAGAAAAGGTGAAAGAATGAAAGATGTTTTGAAGGTTAACGGTCTGAACACTCAGGAGGAATTGGAGTGATGTTAGAGAGCTGAACAAAAGGATATGACAGGGGAAACCATAAAAAGGTCTTAGGGCTTGTTTGTGGATAGGGGGCTTTGGAACATTCCAGAGCATTGTACATGACAGATAGAGTGGACATGAGCAAATAAGCCCTTTTCTTTGTTCCAGGGGCTACTTTGCTAATGCAGGACTTGGCAAACAGGTATAAAAGACACACCTTAAATTCTTCCTTGCTTTCATCCCCTTGCAGACAAAGATAGCAGTGAGTAATTACTTAAAAGCTTGGTGTGGCACCTGGCTCGGTCAAGATTGGAGTAAATATGAATTTCATCTTTTTGGTTTGCTCTATATTATTTTCTTTCAGGTCCATAGAGCAAGTTGGGGTTACTTCCATAATGTTATGATATACTTATTTCATTTACTTTGATGTCATTTGTACAGAGAACATCTTGCATATTATTGCTTTTTGTTGACTTGCGGTTTATTCTGACGAGGTTGAACATCTCACACAGTCAATAACCCTCTGCAACTGCTATCTTACTTCCACTCATTCAGTATTTATCATTTTGTATTTAAATACACATACATAGTCATTTTGTCTTTCTTCCTTATCTATAAATTGAAAATTACAATCTCCAATTTTTTAAACTTTACAGCCTTACTTTTCATCTATCTCTCTATTCTCAGTAATCTGTTTTTGATGCTAACACAGGAAATGGTGAATATGTATGAAAGTATGAAATCTATATCCCTGATACCCTTTCCCTCCAAGAACTCCCACCAAGGGAAGGATACTGCAAAATAGTCTACACTTACCGAGTTGTTTTAGTACCAGCATTTTAAATTCTTCTATCTCGGTTTTCGGTGGCCTGCGTGTCACTACATTAATTGTGTTTATTGCTAGGATATTTAGGGATAAATGGGGGTATACCATTTGTCTTACCTTAAGTTTCATCTCTATCACTGGTTCCTTCAATTAACCCTAGTCCACTGTCATTCTTCCTTGTTTTGTGTATATTCTGCCATCATACAAATTCTTTTTTATCAAATATTCTTTTAACACAGAAAGTCCCAGTCCTCCACAACTGCTTCTCTCAGCATGATCTCGTTAAGCCATGTTTCTGCTATGAGTTAATTATCCTTAGTATATTCATAAAATTAAATGACTTTTAGCTTTGGCTTCTAAGTAATTAAGCTATGCACATTTGGATTTAAATCCTCCAGGCGACCAAAATAGTGGAAAAGACAAATGTCAAGGCTTTGGGGTACTGGGGTCAAAACATTCATGAAAACATGGGGCTTGAACTGGATGTAAAGAATTTGAAGAAATGTGGTACTGTAAATAAGAGGCAATGTTCTGTAAATGGGCTGAACCAGGGAGTGGATAGCAGCCATGTCGTGGACGACGAAGTCTGGTTTTAGTACATCATACGTTATAGCTAGGGATCAAATGTGTGCACATGAAGATGTTGTCCATCTGTTTCTGACACCACCTCAATAAGGCTAGAGAGACAAAGAGGTCTAGAAAATAAACAAATAACTCTTATATACACTATACATTGATATATCATGTTGTAAGTATTTGTAAAAAAAAATAATGTGTATACTAACTAAACCATAAAGTATTGATTGCTAATGTACAGCAGCACAGTTACATCATATATTGCAAGGCATCAAATGTAAGACATAACTTTTAATTGAAGTTATCACTCCTCATAAAAATTGTGGTACACTGCAGTTAGACCATGATCACTGAATGTCTAGTATTTACATCATTATGCTTTTCAAGTTCTTCGTACATTTTAAAAATTAAGCAAGTAAGTTCCAGCTCCAGAATTCACACCTATGGAAGATATTCACAGCACCATATTAACAGGATATTAATTGTTTAGCAGGTAAACATTCTTGTCAAGCCATGTCATCCACACAAAAACAATGTCTTATATTATGCACATGCCAAGATAGTTTTCTGTAAATTCTAATCAAGACATTCAGTTAATGTAAAACTTCTCATGCTTAACATAACTTATATTAGGTTCCAAGTTATCATTTTTACATCCACGCCTTACCTTTCACAAAATAACACAGTGTCTTTTTGATCTATAAATATTCTTTTATGTTAAACTGCCCATGAAATCTGTCTTAATAATGTGAGGGCTGCTTATCATTCCTAGTGACTATCATTTGTTGTGCATACATGCAACTTGGACAAACAAGAAATTCTTACTAGAACTCTACATTTGAAATCCATTTTTCTCCACCCAACTATAAGTTTGTAAAACAGTATCTCACCTTTTAGGTAACTGACCAAACCCTCAATCCTTCAGAAGTTTATTGGAATATATTAAAATACTTTCAATCCTTTCATTGCTGTCTGAACATCCTCATATCAGATACAGATATGTTGTGACTAAACAATATAATACAGGAATGGGTAGAATTAGTGAGATGTTATGGTGAAAAATGAGCAGGTATGATGAAGTACAAAGGAATGGTGATTTTAAAACTGTCGTTTTAAGTAGAAGGCAACTGCTTTGTATGGGAACTATACCAACACCTTCCAGACTTCTTATAGGCCTTGCTGTTAAGTTTCAAGCATTTTCTAATGTGAAAACAAACTTTAGTAACAGAAAATGTTTTGGGGATTTTAACATGGACCACTTTTTTTTTTTTCTAAATATGGGAAACATAACAGAGGTAGACTAACAAGACTAGGTCTTGGATAGGGATTTGTGCAGCTTGCCCTGTATAAGTTAAGAACCAAAATTATTTTTGCTATGAATTATGATGTTTGGGTTTATGAAATCTGATAGGCCAAGTATTGTCATACTTAGAAATATTTAAACAATTTAATCATAATCACACTACTTCATTTGGGTACTTAATGCATTGTGTAGTTGCTGATCTTGCTGCATGATTTTCTGAAGTTGTTTTGAATATACTATAATCAGCAAATTACATATGTTATAAACAAATACAGGTAGTCTATATCTCTAGTTTTATTTAACTGTACTTTAGCACCTTTTTGTTAAAAATTATATCATAAGTCTTAACAATAAAAGAAAAAAATACCTCAGTATTTCAGATAAACTCAAATTTCTTCCTTGATGATACAGTTATGATAACTAAAAAACATACAATTAAATCCAGATGTTGTATTACATCCTCTTGGAATGGTAGTCCACGAAAGGGATAAAATCAATAGGACGTATATAAGAAACTTTATACATTTCTCGATTTACATACATACACTGACGAAGTCACCTTATTATTCATCTATTTTGTATGTACACAAAATATATTGCAGGTTGTAACAAATGAATGCTTGTAACAACTGCTAACCTTGTAATGAGGTTTGGTTATAGCATGTACACTTAAGAAATTAAATTCATCTTCACCACTCTCATGAAATATATCCAAACAGTGCACAATTCATGAAGTATGACTGCACAGCTTTTTATATAAATATATAGTAATTATAAAATGTCTTATCTAACAGCACTAACAGTACCTTAACACTTTATTTTCATTAATAACTTTATAATGCATGTATTTCATTTGCAAACAATTTACTTACTGCTGCTTTTCATGTGTCTCTATCAAGGCTAGCGTAAATACTAAATTTGTGCAATACTCCCCTTTTGGGTGATGTATCGCAAAGCTTTCTAAATTTACCAAAGAAAGCCTAACAAACAGACCTGATTGCTAGCCATCCATATGACCCAAGAGTACCATACAATAGAAGTTGTAGGTAAAGTTGGCGACCAATCTTGGTCCAGATGAAAGGCAGAGTTAGGACTGTGAAGAACAAAAATGAGGACAGTGTTGACCAGATGCTCAAGTGAGAGACACGTCCACTCAACCTCTTCTGAACTGTTGCTCGTTTCTCATTATCTTTTGTAAAAAAGTTTTCTGCCAATCTGTAAACAGAGAAGAATCAGTAATCACGATACTACTATAGATTTTCTCATTTTGAAAGTGACAAGAGGGATGACACATGCTTCTTCAAACATTAATCATATTCTTTGGGACAACAGCTGTAAGGAAATAGACTGGATTACCTTAGATCATTACCAGTGTGAAAAGAGGTAAGGATTCAAGTCTTTAGAATGTGTGCAAGAGTGTTGTACCAATATGTGTCAAAAGACATTACCTTCTAGTGCAATCCCAACACAAAATTACATTATTCTATATACTATCCCAAATATTTAACTTTCTAACTTTATACAATATAGAATAAATCAATACTAACACATCCTTTTCCAGGTACAGATTATGAAGCCAAGATTTGAGTTCCTCCTCTTGTTGAGGAACTTCTGTCATGGGGATGCGACGAATATGTATGTGAACCCTTCTACATTTCCCCATCAGGAACTCTGAAAAGAAAAAACAGAAGCACTTTATAATTTCAGCTTATCTAAAAACATTTACACATCATGAACAGACTTTCCTGCACATGCTGCCAAAAACAGTAGCATAAGTCAGTAAAACCTGATACAATAAAGCAATCTTTAGATAATATAATGCTTTACTGAAGTAAAATTAACAGAAAACAAATTTATAAGTATTAGCTGAATGAAATGAATGCCAATACATGGATGACTATAGTAAAGCTGGACAGAAATTCTCTTCGCCCCATTTCTTTACAAACTTGACCATAATACTTAGGTGTTACTGGACTATGCCTGTCTGTGGTCATACCACGAGTGAAAAGGCACCTTCATCAAAGCTGTATCACAGTCTATTAACGAAAAAGAGTATAGCCTCCTCAAAGAAACTATCACTCTATAAGGAGTCCATCATTTCCCTGCTCTTGAAAGTAGCATACCCTTGGAGCTGCAGGAGGTCCTGGAGTAACACCAGGACATTTGCATGAAACAGGTCCAGAAGCAATTATAAAATGTATAAATTAATTATATAACTGTATAACTGGGGGAAAAATGAAGATTTGAGAAAGTGAATCCAGGAAAGAAATTCATTGTGATGAATAACAGATGAAGTAGGAGTTACAGGCAGGTATAGGATTCCAAATGAAATTTACAATATAGTTGAAGGATATGATGATGTGTTGCAAATGCTGTGCGTACTTTCAACACATGGATGCCCATATTCAAAAAAATTAAAAGAACAGAAAGTAAGGTAGACAAGAATATAACAAGCTTAAATTAGAAAGAATATGATAGGTATTGTGTATGATAATGTCTGAAAGGGTTGGAGGGGAGTCTTGCAAACCATATGCTGGTAAAGTGTTGTATGGGATGTGGGTCGGCCTTTTATTTCAGGCAGTTTAAAAATGTGAATGAAAAATGAAGATATTTGGAGAAAAGTTAAGGAAGAATATAAAAAAGTAGACTGTTAAAAGAGGGAACAACATATCAGGAACTTTATAGTCATACTGAAGTGAAAGTGCCATGAAAGTATCAATGGTGGCATTTGGCACTGTAAGAATAGACTGTGAAAAGAACAGCAAACAATAAAAATGAAAGAAACATGGGTTGGTGAAAAATGAAGAATAAAGAATGTAAAATGTAGTTTTCAGTAAAAAAAAAAATATTGGTGCTAATAATAAGAGAATAAGGACATTAAAAAAAAATGAATAAAAACTGAGAGAAAAACAAACTATTTTTTGAATAAGGAATTCATGTTCAGAAAGGTCTGTGAAAAATGCTGGTGAATTAGAGATGTCTGAGAGATTAAAGCAGAGAAAGCTATTTACTGCTTGCTGAGATGGAAAAGCCAAGGGTGCTATTGGTGTGCAGAATGAGATGGTGAAGAATGGTTGTGGCTGAAGAGTTTTGGAAAGTTTGCAGCAGCACAGAAAATACTGTAGGTGCTTAATGACTGTATGAAGGTAGTAATTGTTCAGTTGTATTGAAGGGAATTAAATATATTGCATGGAGTACGGAAAAATAAATCTTCTTAGCATTGTGAATAAGGTATATGGAAGGACAGCATGTTTAAAAAGGATAAAAAACTTTTAATGGTGATGAATACATGGGATTTAAGAAGGGAAGGTATGTAGATTAGATTTACTTTCATAGAACTACTTCATAGCAGGAAATCAAACATTCAGAGCTGTACATAACTGGAGGCATGGGGGAGAAGGGGTATACAGAATGTAAGAGCTTAATTTTGAGAGCATTTTGAGCTAAATGGCTTTGAAGTTGGGAAACTCAAGAACTACAAGGCAACCAGAGAGAGTTTTTGCTTTAAGAGAGGATCAAATACCACCCTTGAAGTGGAAATGATGGTAGAGTTTAAAACTACAGAATAGATGGTGTAAAGAAAATGTAGCTTTAGACACTTGGATTTCTGAGAGATCAAGGGAGGAAGCAGACTGATGGTGAAAGATTGATCCGAGACTGTGATTTTCATGAAGAAGGGATGGTTGGTCCCAATCACTTTATATTGGTCAAGGAGGTCCTGGTAATCATCCAGCCCTTCATGACCATTGGTTCCATTCCAGTTTGGTACTGAAGAATCATGAGTGGACTGCCATAATGTCTGTGCAAAAGGGAGGAAAAACTAGAGCAGGAAGTAGAGAGCTGTAATCTTCATGTGTCCTCAGATGTTCTGAACGAGATAAAGGTGTGATTTGAGAACAGAATGCAAGAAACCAAAGAAGGTGCAATCTGCGAACTGAATGTAAGCAACCCATGTGTTGGTTAGGCAAGGATGAAAGGCTAGACCAGGGAATAAAATGTTACACCTCAGTGCTGCTTCACTGAGTCACCATCACCATCCAAGGAGGTAGTACTTCCCTGGTCAGTGATGCATGCCACTTGTTACTATAAATAGTTTTTATATGTGCCATTTTGTATGTATCTATTATACAGAAGTGATATCATCAAACTTTTGGTACCGTCATCTTTGCTCTAATAAATTCAACTGGGATCCCATCAGGACCTGATGTTGGGTTCTCTGTAAGCTGGTTAACTGCTTCAATTATGTCCCTTTCTGTTACATTAATGTTTGAGGTACAAAGATCATAAATACATGACTGAAATTAATAAGTATTCATTCTGAGGATATTTCTTCCTTTAAACATGTCCATTTAGAGTTTAAAATGTTCGAATGTGTTGTAAGATAAGTCATTCAACAATACATATTTTAATAATCATTTTCTCATGGGCAGATTAGCATAATTCCATGCTTCACAAAAAGAAGTGAGTTATTGTGCTGAGACATTTCATTCCAAGTAAAACGTTTCTTAGTCTCAGTGCCTATGACAAGCACTGGCAGGTTTTATGGAAACCATATCATATGAGAAATAAACATAACCTATGATATGTATTCTTAAATATACTACATCAACATATAAAACTAGGTTGAAACAACTCTTACTGTCTTACATCACATAAACTGGCCTACAATCACATCCTTACATCACCATTATATAATAAAGCTTTTACCTATTAACTGAGGTGCATTTCCTCTAACACCATCCTGAGATACTGTCCCTTCATAGAATACAGAAACATCATAGACTGCATCAAACTTATCATGCAGGCGTCCCGCTACCAGCCAGGTGCCTTTAACTTTTGGAATGAGATGGTGCTTCAAAACCTGCAAAATGGGAGATAGAGATGAAAAAATGCATCCTGGGAAGCTTCAGCAGACCAATCTACTTACAATAACCCAAAGTGTAAAAGCTATTACATAAAATGTTCATAGACATTCAGTAAGGGATACTCAAGAAACTTGGTTCTTAAAAGAATTATGAAATCTGGTCATTTTTTGTTTGTTGACTAGTAGCTGGTTCCTCACACATAGAGCAAATCAGAGTATTATGAATTTCTCATCTCGACATCTTGTGACATTTAGCTGAATGTCTTCCAGAAAAAAAATCATCCACTAGCTAAAGAATTTTTCAAAATGGTTCCAGTAAACCAAGTCTTACATTGTAACATCTTTTTGTTGGTCAATAATAATCAAATTCATTAAGGTTAATAATACAACTTGTGACTGAAGAAGATGCAGAATCATACTATTCAGTGATTCATTGATTAGATCAAGACTTCAAAACTCAATTTTTGCAGCTCCTGCCGTTTCATGTTTGTCCTATCAGTAACAGGAAAGTGATGGATTCCTTTGAAGTGAGAAGTTGTTTAAAGAGATTGCATTCCTTTTTTGTCCAATGTCAATTTTGTGTCGAAATTGCAAGTAGCTAATAGGGGGTGGGCTGTTGAACATTCAAAACCTTAATTTATTTTCCTTATGTATTTGTATTGAAGTAAAACATCATTTTTTACAAGGAATTCATCAATATTGCTAAAATATGATAAACTAACAGTGAAGTACCCAACAGCAGTGATTAGATGTACATCTTGCAGTAAGTACATACCCTAGAATAGAATGAACATTGCAATCATTGCTTTCGGAGTAGTGACACCATACATACAGCAACAGCTTCTGAGGCCCACTGGTAATGAAATAAATACATCTCTTTACCACAATACCACCCTTCCTGCCAAAAGAGTCTTGACAATTTACGTATCAATTGTCTCTAGAGTGCTTGGGTCATATTGTCAGAAAACAGATATATTGGAAAACATTTTCAACATTCAAAATTTTGTTTTAATCAAATGAAGAACTCAAGGAAAAAAATAGATGTGTTTCATGGTATATTGTCCTAAAGGGTGTGGCATGGATGCAAAACATAGGCCTTAGATATAAGGATGGATGTACAGGAAGAAATGCTCGAGAACAACATATGGTGTAAGAAGGGCTTATCAAGTAATAAATTATAGGGTAAAAGATAGTTGTGGTAGTAAGAAAACTATGATTAAGAGCTGAAGAGGATAAGCTGAAATGTCTGGACATGTGTTAAGGATGAGTGATGAAAGGCTAAGTGTTCACTTGTCAAGTTGAGGGAGCAAGAG
>JAUUDZ010274382.1:0-12133 GCA_032361705.1 Panulirus versicolor | reverse complement strand
CCCCCCCCCCCCCCCCCCCCCCCCCCCCCCCCCCCCCCCCCCCCCCCCCCCCCGCCCGTTACTGGGAAAGGTATGATATGCTTATGATGTCATCCTGCCATGAAGCCCATTTTCTACGTGTCACAGTTTTCAAGAGATGAGCTGCACAGTGTTACCAAGTTGCCAAAGGCCTCTTGTAAATGGACCTGCCGGAGAATGTGTCTTCGGCAATGAAACTAAATTGACTGATGAATGCCAGATGTTTGGTTCATCTAAAGGGTATGATTAGTGATACGGTGTTAATTGTACACTCAGGAAAGAAAAGCCTGTGAAATGGTTTTACATTATGGTATGAAGTGAGCGGAGTGATCAAGGATGAAGGTGTTTCAAATGATCATGACAGAAGGCTGATGTGGGATCGAATGCTCTGGAGACGGTTTGTGTGTGACGCTTTGAGCGGCCGCTTTGCTTTAACTTTACTAAGACTACTTCGTGTGCACAGTGTAAAGTGTTAGGCAGTACTTAAACTTGCGAGGGAATTGAGACGCACATCATACTGAGAGGCTGTGTCTAGCCAACCCACCCAAACCAATTATTGGACGAACGAGTTAATGATAACAGATGGATTAAGTTGATACGTTAATGTAGAGTGTGTATCTCATACGCCCTGAGATGTGTGCATTTTCGCAGAGACGAAGAAAGGATGAGACATGTACGGGTTTAGATGAAACGGGAAGAACTGGGTGGCGTCCAAGGTACTGGTACTTCTACAGTCCCTGCTCGACTCGTGAGTAAGTACTGCATCAAGAAGTACTGGTACCACAACAGTATTATCCCAACACGTGACTACGTACTGTATCAACACGTACTGATACCACTACGGTACCTCCCCATCCGTGGCTAGGTGTCACCAAGCAGTAACAGAGACGAGTCATGTGTCACTGAGCCACAGCTCTGGCACTGTGGCCAGACAGTGCTCGTCTCAAGTGCATCACTATGAACGACCTAAGTTGATCACAGTCACCGTTTGAATTTCTTTGTAAGTATTTTGTTCTGAAGAAATATAAAGACCTCTTTCAGAAATACGACAGCCTTGCCGACACCTCAGATAAGACAGTGTAGTGGCTAGCGTCGTCCCGGCACACGAGGGCCTTGTTATCTAGCGACATAAGTTTTCGTTTATACGACCCAGGTCGTCAGTCTCGTATGTTTATAGGAAATAGACTTTAAGCTCCCCAGAGGTGCAGGGGTCAAGAGTTTTATGGCGGCAGCGCTCCAAGTGAGGGGGGCGGGCGGTCCATGGCGACCCCCTGAGACGCAGGGCAGGTGGGGGTGGTGGCATGGGATTAGGGGAGGGGGAGTTATGAAGCAGGGTAGGTGGAAGTGATGGGGAGGAGAAAGAGGGAAGTGTGTAGTAGTACAGGTGAGGGTGAGAGAGGTGACGAGGAAAGGAGTTAGGTCGTGGTGTGAGGAGGGCTATGGCCAGTGTGAGGCGGGGCATAACCAATGAGAGGCGTAGTAAGGCCAATGTTAAGCGGGGTATAACCAATATGAGGCGTGGTATGGCCAATGTGAGGCATGGTGTGGCTAAGTGAAGGCAGGATATGACCACTGTGAGGCAGGGTATGGCATAGGTGGAGAGGGGTGTTGCTAATGTGAGGCGAGGTATGGCCAGTGTATCATGAGTCAACTGGGGACTGACTGTGAGTGTCGGCGGTTAGGGTTTGAGAGGACGTGTGGTTTACGAGCAACTGGGGCTTAGCTGACCCCCATCCCCAAGCTAAATTACCAACCCCCGGGCTACACCCCCGTCACGCCCCCCACCACAACCCTCTACCCCGGGCTACCCCTCCGTCGCGCCCCCCGGGCTACACCCCTTTCACGCTCCCACCACAACCCATACCTTGAGCTAAACCCCATCACGCCTCCATCACAAACGCGGAACACACTGATGCTACACTGAGTTTCAGAACCTTCACATTGGTACATCAATGAAAAGTAAATATCGGAAAGATGTTAGAGTGCGTTGCCATCTTCCCATAAGTGCGTTTCCTAAAGAGCACCAGCAAAGTATCTATTGTAGAGTTGTTTTCCGTCTATTTTATGATGTGCAGTGACGTGAAGACCCCTGGCACCAGCATCATGATCAAGGGATAAACTAAACCGTCTAGATGTGATGTCTTCAGTTGTCGGTCTGTCTTGTATGTGAAATACAAGGGATTTCGTTTTTCCTTCCCTGATTTAGTCTGCATCATTCTACCATTTATCAAAGCCCAACGGAGGTAGCTTTGAAAACTTATAATGATTCAAGATATATTTTTGCAAGATGGGACTGCCATTTATATATCTAGAGAGATGAAGGACCCTAAGCGTATCTGGTACGAACAAGAGGTCTTAAAACTGTTGGGCCAAAGATGTATCAATTATGCCGTCCACAAAAAGTTCATTCAGTAGCGTTGCTACAGTTGAGGTACGTGCCTGGGGTACTAATTGGATCACTTCCTCTTGGGTAAACAGCACTTTCTTTTCGTCATCATCATTTCGATAATGCTATCTTACTGGCGCGACTATGGAAATACTGGACATTCTACCGCTGTCACCAGCGGGAACTCTGTCTATTGGAATGAGCTGGCACTGTACACATCTCCCCTCGCAGTGCGAGTGGAGGTGAGTGGTAGGTGTTCCCGGGGTAGTGATGTCGGCCTCTTACCTGGCATGGTGTCCAGCATGACCTCGCTATGGTGGTGGTGGCGACTCAACCACCAGATGACCTCCTTATGCTGGCCACATTTATCCTGTTAGAGGCTTTAGGTCATTCTCCAGGCAGTCTCCTGCTAACTGTACCTCAGTTTCTACTGATGTTCTATGCTACACAGAAGAGCTGCAGCTTATTTTTCAGTGATGTATTCGACAGTGCCTTTTTTTTTCAAGACTATCTGATCATGAAGCTACGGAAGACCTGGCCTGCCAGATTTAAAATTGGGAAGGATTTGGCTTTCTATTGAGATCACATCTGACTCATCAGTGATGCTTCAGAGATTGCCTCAGCAGACTGGCTCACTGTAAGGCTCTGGGTGACGAGGAGATGTTATCCTCATCATTCCAATAAACGAGAAGTATCAGCCTGAGTGGCGAGGGGTGGCGGATGGAGGTGCCGGACAGGATTGAGTCCCTGTTGTATTAGCAACAGTAGCAGGTGTGGCCCTCTTGGTACACAGCAACAACAGGTCTTTACCCCTTTGGTAAAGAGCGGCTACGAGATACACTTGATCAATCGTCTGGCATCCCCAACGTTACACAGATGTGCCTCATCTCTTCAGTAGGTTAGGGGTGTCTAAGCAAGGAAATACCATTTTGTTTGAAGCCGCTGCCTGAAGACGAAGCAACGGAAGGAACGTCTCAAGGCGGAATATGATTTTGACTTTAGCTGCAAAACTGACGATTTTACAGAGGGTGGGGCAACAATGACTGAAATATATAACAAGCTATACGTTGTGTGATATATTCATAAGGATACTTATCAGTATTTGAGGTACAACATTGTTATGGATAAAATCCTTTCACATATCTCACAGTGTTCAGTAGGGGCTCTCTTCCTCTTCAGTAATTCTACAAGTTGAATATGACGTTGGAAGGTGTGAAAGTAATCGTTTTTTGGCAAACTTTACATGTGACCTGTTTTAGGTCAACAAGAGGGACAAACTCCCGTGAGTATCAACAGCCTAACATATGTCGGGCAACACCAACATCAAGTTGTCTTCTGATTCTGTCAGCGGAATCATATACATATGGTTCCTCTTTCATGTTATGATGGTGGATAAATTTGCTGGTGTTGATACCATTTCAAGCCTAAAAGATTCTGTTCAAGTTCTTTCTTAATGATGGCCTTTAGGCTGCTCGTAGGTAGACCCAAGTTATGGTCAATTACATCTTCAAGGTGTAAGCTTTTACTAACTTATCAGTCCTGTCATGCACTTTGAGCCCAGTGTGTGAAGGAATCCAGAAAAACTACACTCTAACTCCAATATGAGTAACAATGTTATACCTGCGTCGTGCTGCAGACATAAGCTTATTACAGTCATGGTCAAAGAAGCTGTGTGCAGTTGCAGAGGGAAAAATAATCACTTGCGGTGAGTAACTTGCGCGGAGAATTTCTTATTTTCCAGGGGAATGAGAACGTCAGTCAGTTAGCTTTGAGTCTGGAAGCTCAGTTATTGATTCCTGGTCCAGATAAAGACTGGCAGTATATGTGGCAGCAACAACACTACCAGCAGCACCAGTGGTTTACTGGAGGGACCCATCTGTATATATGATCTGAGAGGGATTATGTTCAGTAGTGATGCTGTCAGTGTGAGAAACGGCGTCAGAGCTGACTCTCACCCTCAGTTTGGGCTGTGATGAGAGCAAGGACTTTGGGGGAAAGAAGGGAACGGCGATGTCAATGGGTTTAATTCCCCATGTGGCAGGATAGGGTAGCTGCTGTCTAGCACGGCAAAGATCACGAAAATCATACATTCTGAGCACAGTAGTGGCTGTGATGACCTATCAAGACTGATGCCTCCTATGTGAGTGATGAGTCTGGATTGGGATGTGTTTGTCTCAGCATCTGGATCCCAGATATTAGGAATTCTATGGTATTTCCTACCATTTAGAAAGATTAAATTCTCAGTAGCATCTTTTTGTATTTTCTCAAGCTCTCTGTCAAGCGTTAGAGCTGGCAGAGTTGCACCATAATCAGTTAGAGAACAGATGTACACAATACACATCATTTTAACGCTTCTGACAGTTAGTAGACTGGGGCCACTACGCTCTTAAGTACCCTAAACCTTTTCTATATTTATAGATAAGTCTAATTACCACAGCTTCAAATATGGGTGCTTTGAAGCTAAGATACTGATAATTTCTAGAGTAGTCAGCTGGATTTTCCTGGTGACTCCATGTCTTAAGGGAAGCGCGTTTGTTGCTTGTTTTTTTCAGCAGAGATGACAATTCTGAGCCTCTTATAAGAACCTTATACGTGGTAGAGTTTAGTCTATGAACTATTATACCTAGAGGTGTTGATCATGATATCGTTTAACATAACTAAGTTCATTGTTCTTGGACATGAACTGAAGAGGGGCATGAATTATGATTAGGATATTAACAAGGTGGGGCTAAGTACACCACCTTGAGGAGTACTAAACTAAACAGATGAAGTTCTGTTGGACAAGTAACTAAAGGTCCAGCGTGGGAGCCAGTCCCCTCCTTCCATCATACTAGTTCCCACAAGATCTATATCTCAGTCAGCGATACCGAAAGCAGTATGATGAGGTGATGGTAATGCAGGGATGCGCACTGCTTTTGTGAATACAACCAATGTCACACTGGAAGGCAGAAGGCGACTGAGGGTTATACTTTCGGGGATTTTACCTAAACCAATCAAAGATGTAGGTCACTAGGCATTAACTTGGCCGGGTGTGGGTCTCGAGATGATACTGCTGTTTGTCCAGGAGGTATAGGTAGAGGTCGCGTGGCTTATGTGATAACGTTTAAATAAGAAATTGCCGAATACAATTCGCTGGAGTGGGAAAACTTCACATGTTACCGACCATCCTCCTTTGGAGACGTAGTTTTGCCACTAGGTAAGGCTGCGTCAACTTCAGATTCAGTGAATAGGATGTTACACTCATCATGTTCTTGTTCATTATAAGGTTATTAGAGATTCATCATAGTTTACATTTAGGCTCATATTTGGCATATGACTTAGTCCGCACCTTAGCCAGACAAGTTGGCAAAGCTGGACGTAGTGGCTCGGGTGTTGACTGGTTCGCTGGTTTTGGATGAGAGACTTGGTTCATTTTCTTCCCTTTAATTTTTTGGTGTCTGTCTCCCCGCGATCTACTGACAAAGGTAAACGTATTTAACTTATTAACATTTATTTTCCAAACGGATCACGAAAGGCGGGTCAAGCGCTGTGAGCGGTTTACGTGGCAGACGAGAGCAATTCAAACATATTCCGGTGTGCGAGATTGTGTATAAGCTAATCCAATTTTCTTAACGGGAGACTTGCATGTTTTGAGTTGTAGACCGTGGTAGTTGGGCGTGATATTTTGTTTTGTTTATGCTGGGGGTGTGTTGTTGGTTCTCCTGATGCAGGAAGTCCGTTTGTGGGCGACTGTACTGGGGTAGGTGGGAAGGGGGTAGGGGTATGGGGGAAGGGGTTTTGGATGAAGGGAAAGGGAGCCACCCTCCTCCGCCCTCAGCGAGACAAAAGGAACCTTCAGCTTCTCCGACATGTGAAGGACAGGATGAAGGCAGGAGCCAGGTGTCCGGCCGCCGCCTCAGTTGATGCGGTATTCCTCCCTCATCGTCAGAGTTGCATCTGATTATCGAATGTTGAAGATGAAAATTCATATCTAAAATATATGACAAGCCTGTACGAGACAAAGATGAACAGATTGACAAAATGAAAACTTGGATGAATCACGATCATGAGGCGGTTGTGTCATGAGGAGCAGATCCTCATAACAGCATCTGGTGGGAGAAATGATTGCACTGTGGCGCGAATCCTAGTCAAGATACTCATCTTTCCAATACCTCTCATTGTCGATGAACACGTCATGGACACACCAGGCCGCTCATCACTACTTCATCATCATACCTGAAGACGTCCCGTCATGGCCCCCTCACCATCAACTCAATATCACAACTAGGCGTCCCCATCATGGCTGCCCACCACCGCATCACCATCACATCTGGAGACGCTCCATCATAATCACCCATAACCGCCTCATTATCTCACCTGGAGACGCCCCATCATAACCACCCATAACCGCCTCATTATCTCACCTGGAGACGCCCCATCACATGACCGCTCACCAACGTTGGAACTAACATCTGCAGATGCTCCATTACGGCCACACACCACCACCTTCCCCGATCTCCGGAACAGCGCCACTCCATAGGACGCACGATCATCGCATCCCACAGTCTTGACTCAGAACTTCCCACCTGGGTCTTCTGACCGGGGCTCCGTCAACAGCGGCTGACGTCACGGAGAACAGCCTCACCTAGCGGCAGTGCCAACAATTCCTGAATACTTTTTTTCCTCGCGACTTCCGGCCCAGATGTTACCTGGTTTCTTTTTTTCCTCAAGGCAGCCGCGGGAGTCAAACCCTAACGGATGATAAAGTATAACGTGTGTTTAAAGGTAAACAATTTGCGGGAGGCGTAATTTTTTGTAGGTGAGGTAATAACTTTTCCTTTTGACTCGCGACCACCCAGCAGCGGCACTCACAGCTCCACCGGTAGCGCGTAAAGACTTCAGAAACCCCGCCGTCACACACATTTGTATTCTCTCACGCCGGTTCAAGTAATAACGGAGGTTCCCCTGCGGCGCACTTCTGACCACCCGCCGAGGGTGAGGTGTTGGGCGGCCGCTCCGAAGGGGACGGGACTGTGTTGGATAACTGGCTGGTCGGGTGGCGCACTTCTGACCACTCGCCGAGGGTGAGGTGTTAGGCGGCCGCTCCGAAGGGGACGGGACTGTGTTAGATAACTGGCTGGTCGGGTGCTGGGGGCCCCGCCGGTCGCCCCGCCATCCTTGCTGGTCCATAGATTTGATTTGATTTCTGCCGGGGTCCCCGACAGATTCATTGTGGACCGCATGCTCCTCCTGTGAGAGGTAGTGCAAGCGGGTGCTCTCAGCCTCGCTCTCTGTGCATCAATATCTACTTCATTACATCCGGTAAATTAGCGTATCTCGAGGCTGAGGCTGCAGCCACATCAAACAGCAACCACCACTCTTCCCTCGCTCATCCGCGCCATAATGGCCCACTACAGCGCTCTCATGCAAAATATTTATGAAGACGGACGCCCTCCTTATAATGGCGGAATTTTGGTCGCTTCTGGCGGGACGGTGATATGCTGCCCCGACTCACCTGCCCTCCAACGGCGTAATATCTGCTGGAGACAGGTAGTGTCACAACTACCCTCAGGCAGGTGATGTCATAGCGTAAGGTGGAACTGAAGTTTTATGAGCAGGTGTAGCAGACCTTGGACGGGATATATTGCCTGTGTATCAGGTGTAGTGAGGGAGGTGTGGGGCGGGTTATACCGCCTGGGTACCAGGTGTAGTGAGGGAGGTGTGAGGCGGGTTATACCGCCTGTGTACTAGGTCTAGTAAGGGAGGTGTGAGGCGGGCTATACCGCCTGTGTACCAGGTGTAGTAAGGGAGGTGTGGGGCGGGTTATACCGCCTGGGTACCAGGTGTAGTAAGGGAGGTGTGGGGCGGGTTATACCGCCTGTGTAGCAGGTGTAGTGAGGTAGGTGTAGGGAGGGATATACTAACTATGTACCAGGTGTAGTGAGATATGTGTAGTAGTGGTGCTGAGGGAGGTATAGAGAAAGACTGTACCGCCTGTGTATCAGGTGTAGTAATGGTGCTGGTGGAGGTAATGCCTGATTCTTATCAGATGTAGTAGAGTAGGTGACTAAAGCGTGTGTGTGTGTGTGAGTGTGTGTGTGTGTGTGTGTGTGTGTGTGTGTGTGTGTGTGTGTGTGTGTGTGTGTGAGTGTGTGTGTGTGTGTGTGTGTGTGTGTGTGTGTGTGTGTGTGTGTGTGTGTGTGTGCGTGTGTGACGATCAGGTAACATGTGCCGCATCCCGGGCATGGGCCTCACTACTACAAACACCAGGCCCTTGTGGCAGGATTGGGATGGAGGGCGGGGCAACCACTTTGAAGGAGGCACCATCACATGCTGGCTTCTGAGTGACACCACTATCACTGGAGAGGAGGCACCATCACATTCTGGTAGGTGGCACCACTATCACCTCCCAGGAGGCACCACCACATTCTGGTGAGTGGTATCACCATTACGTGACAGGAGGCACCACAGAGACTTGCAGAGGGTGCCACCTCTAACTGACAAGGTGCTCAACCACTGAATGGTGGGGACACAACCACCATCTGCCAGGGGGGTACCAGCACTTTCTTGTGCAAGGCACCATCATATCAAGGCCCGGTAAGGATACTACTGGTGAACATCATCACCACTACATTGCGATGGGTATAACCAGCCTCTGCTAGTGTCCACCAGTGTTCCCCTGTAGGGGGTAGAACTAACACTTGTCGGGGGCTACCATCATCATGGGGGTGACCAACCGTACTTTGCCGGAGTGAGACAGCACCACCTAGTCAAAAGGCACCACCACCACCACACTCAACCTATCATACAGGACCACATCTGGAAGTGTCGTAAGGTAGGCCTGTGGTTGTCATTAAAGACTATGTACCTCACGGAGACTCATGGTCCGGGTCTGGCGGCCCTAGGGGCACGGCATGGTTCGTACGCCTCGCTTACAGTGGGCTCACACCAACGTCAATGATCAGTATCCCCCGCCAGTGGTACTCCTCCGCAGATTTCATTGTAAAAACACTTCAGTAGGAAGAATACGTTAAGGAAAATATATGTTAGGCCATAACTTTTTTCCCATATTTTTATTTTCGTCATTTTTTCCCCTCCAATCTCTGGTGCTCGACGTGTTTAACATACACATAACTCGTGCCGGGAAGACCTCACTGCTGACACTTGTATGAGCTCCACGCTTTTGTTGACGTGAGGGGACTTATGGGGAATCAAACCACCACCACTTACGGTGCTTTGAGCTGTTCTGCTTATTAGTCACGTTGCTTGTATCAGGTTACTGACGGCGGAGGTGCCTCATTACAAACCTGGCCAGGGATTCATTAATATTTCATTCAGGTAACCCATGCAATACTCAGCAAGCTGCTGCGTCACATGATTACTTTGTGATTGTTGGTAACTCAAGGGTGGGCTGTTTTGATAACTGTTTCTTTCCCTACACCTCGAAGCTTTGGAACTCTTTACCCGTTCATATGTTTCCTAGTAACTATGACCTGGCACGTCTTGAAAGACATATTTTCTCTTCCTTCACTATTCGTTAGTACTTTCCCTTGCTTTTTCTATTTCCCATTCATATTCCTCTCTGTATTTCAGCTATGGCCTGGCCTTGATGTGGAATTTAGCCCGTGACTGGAGTATCTAAAGTGAAAATACTCTTAATCTTCACTCATTGCTAATATTAGCCCACCAGTCCGCGGTTGGCTTACCAGTCTACCGTGAGGTGTCAGGACATTTTTTACACGTACGTGCAGGTGACATCATGATTTAGAATGAACTTTGATGACACGTCTGTCTCTATATCTAGATTCACAAGACGCACCAATACTGTACACAAACACACACACGTACACACACACACACACTCTCTGGTGCACATCTGCTCCACAAACTGAACTGTCCGCCATTCTCATCGCTCTTGAGAGTGTAGAAATCATCACGCCAGACAGTAGCATCATCTCTTATTCTTTATCCTCAATATTTGCCATTGACACCCTGAGATCTGAATGTAACATGTTGGTCTCTGGAGTACATAATTTGGTCAAGGGATTCATATCAAACTGTTATGGATTCTATTTCATATAGGCTTCCGTGAGCGTGACAAAGTTAATGCTATAATTAAACTTGCACTTGGTAAAGAAGCTGTTGAAAACAGCATTAGGTTGTCAATCAGAAGTTTGAAACCTGTGATAAGAAAGGAACTAGCGAACCTCTTTGAAGCAAGTAGACGAAGGTCCAAACAGGCACAAGCATAAACATTTTCCATCACACCGAAATGTGCTTAATTATAAAACGTGTATGATAAAACTAGTAAGATCTACACATTACGAGAAGGCATTCCTAGACTATACTGGGTACTACAAGCGCTTTGGCCTATCTGGAGATGTTATTCATGTGAACTGTAAAGTTTGTGGCCAGAAATCTGGACACAAAATAGATCACTATATCTCCTATTGAACAACAAGGAGACCTATAAGAATTTTCACAAGACCATTTTAATAACAAGATGCCTGAAATTCTAAGATTGTATCCACCTTTTGCATTTACTCGGTGAACTTAATTCATGAAATTCTGTAAGCTTACGTAATGAACTAACCTTGTAACAATAGATATAATGAATTGTCTACCAAGTGGGGGTCCGGCGAAGAGGCTGCCAGCGCAATACTGTAGCTGGTGACGGGGTCTCAAATGCAATCAAACCCTGGGTGTGAACACCACGGAGGTGGTCGTTCTGTTTGATACTACACATCCTGAGGGATGAACAGGAACCACAGAGTGGAAGAGCTTGGCTCTGGTGCGGCTGGAGCCATGTCTATGATGACCTGTGGAGGCGAAGCGTGTGGAAAGACGCGTCCGTCTGAGAATGTCTAGATCATAGGTTCTTGACCTTTTGTTCACTGATGAACATCGTAATGGCATCATTTTTCATGGAACACAATGCAAATCAAGTAGATGTTATCGGTACCATCAAATGTCCTTCTGTCTTTTCGATACAATAAGTGTGATTATAAATGATGATATAAGTAAAGCATACTGTTCTGTTTTCTGTATCAAGTAAAGTAGTATAAACTATTTGAAAAATAACTCTAAAATACGTGAAATTGAAAAAAGACAAAGAAAGAACGTCTTTCTTACAACAATGTGATCCCTGGCTGTGAACAACATCAATTCGTACCTCAACATGTGTCTGTCCTTTACTGAGAGATGTTGGGTTGTCAGTCTGGCGCATTCCATGTTTTTGATGTTCACTGTAATGATAACTCACTTTCACACGTATATCTTCTTCCAGACACTGTATTCCTATAGGAAGTATAGATGCCTCACGATCTGATCGAGGGGAGCTATTCTTCCAGTTAGAGTACTCCCGCCCGCTGTGTTGAAACATCTTGCTGAAGCAGGTGTTGCAAGGTCCAGTTGCGACTTCACATCTTTAAGTTCACTAGCACTCAAGTCTTTAGGTTTGGGTTGCCGGCTCTGATGCTTGTGAGTACTGATATTTCTTTATCGTACTTGAGAGCAATTTATGATACCTCGAGAGCACCGTCATGCTTGTGAGCAACAAGTTATGGACCTCCGAGGTGTAGTGGTTAACATCACTGGCCGTGATGCATTCACCGGCCGCTCGGGGGTCGAGCATATAGATTCGAATCCTGGTTGCAACAGTCGGTCCATAGTCAAACCTAGCTGTTCATCCACCCCTAGGCAGGTCTGTCGATAATATTGGTACCTGGCTGAGGCTAGGGTATCTGTCTA
>JAUUDZ010274273.1:0-16783 GCA_032361705.1 Panulirus versicolor | reverse complement strand
TTCATTTTTCTCAATTTACACACTTATCTACATCAAGTCATCAACTTTTGCAGTTTCTCACTTGAATCTGCCACCAGAGCTGTATCAACAACAATCAACAACTGACTCACTTTCCAAGCTCCCTAATCCCCTACAGGTTGCATACTCATCCATTTCTCCAAGATTCCTACATTTACCTCCCTCATCATCCCAACCATAAAAAATCAAACAGCCATGGTGACATCACACACTCCTGCCACAGAACAACCTTCAATTTGAGCCACTCATTCTCCTCTTTTCCTACTCTTACACATGCCTTACATCCCTGACAAAAATGTCTCACTGCTTCTAAAACCTTTCCTCCCACATCATATATCCTTAAGACCTGTCACAAGGCATCTTTACCAACCCTATCATATGCTTTCTCCAAATCCATTGATACCACACACAAATCCTTCTGTTTCACTACATATTTCTCATACACATTCTTCAAAGCAAACACCTGATCCACATTTCTGAAACCACATCATTTCTCTACAATCTGATGATAAGTACATATCTTCACCCTCTCAATTACTCCGCTCCCATACAACTTATCAGGTACACTCAGCAAACTTATACATCTGCAGTTTGAACACTTACATTTCTCCCCCTTGCCTTTATACAGTGGTACTATATATGAATTTCACCAATCCTCAGGCACCTCACTATGAACTATATATACACTGAAAATCCTAATCAACCAATCACCAACACAGTCATCCCCATTCGTAAAAAATACAAATGCAAAATCATCCACTCCAGCTGCCTCGCAACATTTCATCTTACATAAGGCTTTCACCACCTCTTTTCACCAAACTGCTCTCCATGACTCTCTCACTTCATATACCAACCCACATGATCATCAAACACATTCAACTCTTATTCACAATAGTGATGCATCAGAACTGCTGAAACACTCAATCAGCTGCTTCCAAAACATTTTTTTTTTCAAGTTGGAGACTCCAGTCACAGACAAAAGTCCACAAGCCCATACCTTAATTGAAATATAGAGAGGATTATGAAAGGGGATAAAGAAGAGACAAGGGAAAGCATTTAAGAATTTTCAAGAAACGAAAAACCTGTCTCAGAATATGCCAGGTCAAAGTTATTGGGAAAGACATGAGAGGGCAAGGAATTCCAAAGCTTTGAGGTGTGCTAAAGAAACAGTTATCAAAGTGGCCCACCCTTGAATTGCCGTAGGCCACACAGTAATCATGAGATGCAGCAGCTTGCCAAGTATTGCAAGGTCTACCTAGTGGTGAAAGCACACAAACAGTCAGCTCTTAGGAGCAAATACAAAGTAACACCTACAGAAGAGGGAAAGTGAACCAACATTGCAGTGTGGGGCAAGCAGGTCAAGTTCTAAAGGTAGTCAAAGAAAGGTTTGAAGTTAGCCTAAGAAAGTTTATCAGTCTGACCGCTTTTGACTCAATTCTATCAATTAAGGATGCACAGCTAGAACCATCTGAGATGTGAGAGCAACACTCCATACAAGGATGAACCAATCCGTTGAATAAACAGAGCGACTGTTCAGAAGAAAAGAAATTTCATCTAAATAGGACTCCTAGTTTCTTAGAGGCAGACTTAGCTATCTCCACAATGTGGGGTTTTCAAGAAAGATTGGAAGTTATGGTAATACCAAGTATGTTCACTGAGTTAAGATATGGAATTACAGAACTGCCTAAGGAAAGAAGACAGTTGTGAGGATATTTCAATAGAGAAATGGATAGAAACTAGGTCTCGGTAGGCATTAAACTTAACCAAGACTTTGTTAACCTCGCTGAAATATCTTGTCCAAGCCTGACTTTATCAAGGAAGTTGTGTTGAGGTGAGATGCAGATCAAGCGAGAGAAGAAGGAGCAGAATTGAAGGATGTGGAGAATTACAATATAATATTGTCAGCATATGAGTGTATTTGGTTATTTGTGGAAGAGAGAAAATTGTTGATAAAAGAGAAAAAAGTGTAAGGAACAGGACAGAACCTTACAGGGCATCACCACTGATGGAGAAAAGGGAAGAGGTTCATTCATTAACAACCAAGGAGACAGATCGGCCAGAGAGGAAGCTAGATGTGAGGGAGCAGTGAGGGAAAGAAGCAAAAAGAAGGGAGATTAGAGATAAAATCTTGATGCCAAACCTTGTCAAACACTTTGGATATGTCAAGAACAACAACACAGAATTCCTCAAAATCTTTCAAGGATGATGGCCAGACATTAGAAAGATATAAAAGAAATCCACCAGTGGAACTTGCCTCATAGAAGCCATAATGGTGATCAGAGGTAAGAGGTGAGGAGGGATTCAAAGACTTTGGAAATGGTGGATGTTAAGTAACAGGATGAAAGTTGACTCTCATTATCTTTTTGCTCATGGCTAGGTGCATAAGTACACTGACAATTACCCATAAATCATTATCCACTTTCATTTTTACCCAAATCAGTGGGGAACTCAGTTCCTTACACTCTTACACAGACTGCCACAACTCCTGCTTCAGCAGTAAATGTCCTCTATCCAACCACAGACTTTACTCCTAAGACAATACCAAATCACTCTTCCTCTTTACTCCTGAGCTTTGTTTCACTTAGAGCCAGAACATCCAGGTTTCTTTCCTCAAACATACAACTTATTTCTCCTTCCTTCTCATCTTGGTTACACCCACACCCATTTAGACACCCCAGCCTAAGCCTTCAAAGGGGTTGAACACTCCTTGCTTGGCTCCTTCTGGTCTATCTTCTAGAATTTGAAATATAAGGAGAGGGGTTCCAGCCCCTTGCTCCCACCCATTTTAGTTGCTGTCCATGAAAAACATTATTGGTGATGTTTTTGATCATCAATACTGTGCCTGTTTGAAATAAGAGTACAGTAAGAAAAAAAGGATGAATAAAACTAAATACTTCCACATCTTGCTCTAATACTGCACCAAGAGTTGCCAAATGCATTAATACTGTAAAGTACTACCTCTAAAATCCAAAGAAGCAATATGCACAAAAAGAGAGAACACCTCAAGCATCCAAGGCCCAAGACTTTTCAATACCTTCCCAGCTACCATCAGAAACAGCATGGGATACATAGCAGAGAAGTTCAAGTGCCCATTGAGCAAGTACCTACAAAATGTATCAGACCAGCCAGGTTGTAAGGGATATGTGGGCCTGAGGGCTGTGGCTTCCAACATCTAGGTCAACTAATGACACATTACATCACCCTGAGCCCAACCCAAGCTGTGGGGGTGAAGACCCCAAAGCCTTCACAAGGTATTCACCAAGTGTTTCTCAATCTGTGATGAAATTACCAGACCATGACTGCCATTTAAGGGTTAATGCCTGTAGTGGTATCCCTCACACAATCATCAGATGTAACAGCTAAAAGTTTTACTATAAACTGATCAAGGTCTCACAAAGGACTGTAAGTGATCTATGCCCTCTCATTACAAAATGATCTGTGAAGCTATGAAACTTTTACAACATAAGAGATATAATGAAGAAAACCTTTACTACCTATAGTTGTTTGTGACAAAAACTCTTTTTAAAGATACAATACATTTTACTATGTATGTCTGACAATACTCCTGGAGTACCTCATATGCCTGGAAGTGAAGAAGCAAAAATTAATGGGTATGTAGCACTTATACACAATCTTTCCAAAGGCTGAGCTTTAGGTAATAATGTAGCACCAGTACACAATGTTTCAAAAAGCTGAGCTTTAGATAATTCTGTCTAAAATAATGTTCAGATTAACTGTATCAACAAACTTAAGGAGTTAATTCTTTGAGAATATCTGTGGATATCCCCCATACAGAGTTTGCAGTGGATATTAGTATTGCTTCAGTAAAAGTATTCATATGCATGTAAAAAAAACCAAGGAATGCATAAATATATTAAGAAAAAATATACAATAAAAGAATACTCGGAAAATCATGCTCAGCTCTAAAACTCACATTTCAAAACAAAAAACACTGCAGTCACACTTCAGTGTAACCACTGTACTTCAATTGTGTTGTCTTATCATTTCTTTTAATATCATAAGTGGAGTGAAAATACTTCTTAAAAAGAGCATCAACAAACCAGTGAATTACATTTATCTGTCCCACTTCAATAAATAAATGTTTTTCTGATGCTATTTCAGATATTCAAGTCAAAGAACCTAGTATGAAAATGGGATTTTAAAATGTACAATAAATACATCAAAGAATCAGAAGTACCAACTATAGCTATACAACTGGAGTAACAATGTTCATTTCAAATCCCATCAAACACAAGGGCATCAACAATTTTTTTGATGACTGTATAGGGATAAGAAAAAGTTCAGCGAGCAGTTCACATCCTCTATTAGGCCAAAGATAGAGTATGATTCGGATGTTTCGTCACCACAAATAAACTTTACATCATGAGAGCCAAAAAATTTAATGATGCCACTGTATGGAGGTTTGTCAAAATATAAAAATAATCATATATCAACTTTAACCATTAGTTTTTAACATACAACTTATTCATATAATTTTCACTTATTCATCACATTCTATTTACACCATTTTCAGATACATTAATACCCCAAATAAGCATTCAGGATATGTTATTGGAAAATGGAGCACTTAGGAAAATATGTCTCCAGTGGGTCTTTATACCACTGCATATATCCTGATGACATTATTCTCTTACCTATAAGATATTCACAGTACTGTAAATGAGGGTTACAGTTATCAATAAACACAGATTATTACACTAACATATTTTTACAAAAAAAAAAATGTGATTTGGGTGGTGGTAATAGGGGTAGTGGTGATGATGGAGATGTTAGTAAGGCAGATTGTGGTACATGGTGTGGAGGTGATGCTTCCATTAGTTTCTTTGGGAACACTAGCCACAGCACTCCCGGATGCTACTGAACAGCTAATGTTTAACCACAAAACTGAGCATTTAGTATACATGAGCAAAATTGTATCCCTTCAACTTTGAATTACATAATACCTTAAAATTTGGAGTGAGAATGCAGAAATGTGGGAGTGATCAGAGAAGTTGAAGGGTGTGTAACATGCACTGAGTGTGCTACCAAGCGTTCCTCAACAGCTGATGTTCAATCCACCACCACACCCACCACTTACACTAGACTTGTTTAGCTCATCCTCCCATTTTTCCAACCAAATGTTCCTTGAATAGGTCACTTTGTGTTCATCATGGCAGAAGTCTTTATCGTGTCTGCATTCTTAACAATAGTTCTAAATGTCAATGAAGCCAATTTGAAAGTATCACAGACATCAAACTGACACTCTCAAGCTTCCAACTGCCTCAAAACTTGTACTCTTACATCCAAGGAGAAGCAACTCCTTGGCACTTTAGATGCCATACTAGAAGCATTAGAACTTGCAGGCCTTCTTCCAGACATGAAAGATAAAAAATAGTCACAATAATATAAAAAAAAAACTGGCAAGTGAGCAAGAATTTGTGTGCTTTATAAGCACAGCAAAATTTGTATTGTACTAGCACAGAAGAGTACATGGTGCTGATTGGATACGAGCATATGTGGGTACAGTGCTCTCACTATTCAAGTAACTATAAACAAAGAGAGCTGCTCGTGATGTATTTTGAGTGTTCAGACTCAAGACTTTTGACTTTTCTTATGGGTTTTCATTATTTTTGTAGTGCCCCCACTGTATGCCTACAATTGTCATCTTTATGATGATGCCTCGACTGGGTAACAGAAAACAGCCTGTGACCTCACCTGACCCATCCTACACATATACACCTGCAGTATTAATCCCTGATACCCACACTCGATGTTAGTGATAGCATATCAAAAGCTGCTGCTGTAATCATAGACGACTGGACCCTTTCCATTAGAAGTGCTGCTCTTACAGACTTAACCTCATGTCCACCAGCATGGAGAAAGGTCAGAAGCTTGAGACATTCAGCTTTAACATCTTTAACTCCCTTTGGAAATAACCAGCCCTCACAAACCTGACCTCATCACCTCTTACATACCTAGGTATCACTGCTGCAAAACAGTCAGGCAGTTGACTTACTACTAGACAAGTACACCACTTCGGCACCTAAAGTCATGGTAATGTATCTCCAGACTCAAGCCAGCCTTTGGTGTCTCAATCAGTAGATGTCCCAACATGACTCCAGATGTTTTCATCTTCCTGGCAGGTTTCATCATGGTGCCTCATCTCCAACATTCACCTTCAGCAGGCCTTAAAGGGACCTCCACACCTCCTACAGGAATTCCATACTGACTAGGCTTACACAAACTTCTCCCATCAGATGCCTACCATCACCAGCATCACAGGCCCTCTTTCAAGACTGTCTCATGTTACTCCACCTTCCTTACTTTTAACTCTTCACCAAAACCCTGCACCTCCAGTAGCTCACAGCCCTCTGTTACCTCACCTTGTACATCCTATCAAATAAAGCACTGCTGTTGTTTAATGTGTTTCTGTGCCCTTTCTCGGTTTTACCACTCCAACAATCCGCTAAACTGGTGACCCCGAAGGGACTGAGGGAGACTTTGGGACACATACTACTGTCAACCTTCCCTGACCACTACTGTCATAGTCCATTTTCCATCACCCACCAAGCATCACCCCACACCTTTCTATCTTCCTTCTTGCATTAGCCAGGTCCAGCTGGCCACTCCTGAACCCCCAGGTGATTCTGTCTCCTTCAGCCAGCAAGGACCTTGAGTAATAATGTCTTCAACCTGTATGGTGCTGCAAGACAAATCCCCACTCTACAACCTGGAAGCACCAGAACTGAGGTTTTGTACAGGTAGTCAATTTTCACATCTAATCAGATTGCTGATGACACGATCAAATACACCCACATTTCTAACAGAAACCCTGGAGGACATTCAGACCATCATCCTGAACCCACTGACGCCTGACAAACATCAGACAATAAACACCACCCTCCTGCAGATTGCAGATGCTGCCAGGAATCTAAAGCAGGACCAGTTTCTCGTGAGCTCTGGTATGGGTCTTAGGACACTATCTCAGCTCCTTTCTCAAATGGAGAGCCTATGGCAAACTCCCAACGGCTCTTGTCCTCCAGACATTCTGCAAATGTTGTTTTTTCAACAGTTACCTCAGCACATCCAAACGGTGCTGGCACATTCCCTAAGCCACACTGCTGTCCAACCTTGCTGCCATAACTGACTGGCTCTACCTGATCCATGCACGAAAGTCCTTCACTGTTGCAAACCTCTTATCCTCTGACACTCTGCTGGATCCTCCACACTCCCAGTCAATGACACAACCAAGGATGAACATACTCCACATGCTAACACCCCCCAACCACCACCTTCAGTCGCCTAAAGAACCTCTTACTAAGCTCAACACCTTAAAACACCATCTAGCTGCTCCTTGTCACAGAACCCCACTCAATGCCCCACAACCTCAGGCCATTCATCACTTCACTGCACTTACAACCTGCAAGTGCACAACTGCAAATGCCACCAACAGGAACTGTTGATGACCAGTCCTCCTGCCCATCAGAGTGCCCCAGTGTTGTATGTACCTGACCATCTCTCTGGCTGCCATTTCCTCATTGATATGGGAGTGGCTGAAAGTGTAATTCCACCATCATCAAGAGCCAAGCTCCACCATACTCATTATGAAGTTCTTGCTGCCAAAGGCACCTCCACACCTACATTTGGCCAGATGCCTCAAATGCTGGACCTAAGCCTCCAGCAAATGTGTCAGTGCATTTTCATCATAGCCAAGGCCTAACAACCTATCACTGGCCATGATTTCCTGGAACATCATGCTCTTGATGGACTCGAGGAACAAAGAAGCTGCAGCCCTCCATCACAAGCACCTCTCCAGCACACCCAGCCCCCCATGTTGCTACCAGTGCTCCACATCCATCTATGTCATTCAATGACATTTCATCCAAATTCTCCAACATCAACAAGCCATCACCAGACACTGCCACTATTAAACATTCAATCACACACCACATCAACACCACTGGCCATCCTACATTCACCAAACCATGACACCTTCCTCTTTAACATTTGATGGCTGCCGAGGCAGAGTTCGGCAAGATGCTTGAGATGGGGATCATCCATCCCTTAGACATCTGCACATGGTATCACAGTCTTTCCTCAGTGAGTGGCATCCTTGTGGCAACTACCAGATTGTTATCCTATTCTTCACCTGCAAGACTTCTCCCTTGGGATCTGTGGTTTGAAGATTTTCTCAAAAATCAACCCAATTCATGCTTTCCATCATATCCCAGTAAAGCCCACAGACATCCTGAAGACAGCTGTGACGACCCCCTTCTGCCTATTCGAATTCGTCCAGATGCCCTATGGTTTGAGGAACACTGCCCAAACATTTCAACGCTTTAAAGACCAAGAACTTTGCAGCATTTCTGGCAGTTATGCATACCTGGACAATAAGATTCTAGTGGCCAGCAGTGACAAGAAGCAATACTTGCAGCACCTACGTCAGTTATGCACATGATTACCAGATAATGGAGTCCATATCAACCCCAACAAGTATGCATTTGACATCACCTAATGGACATTTCTTGGCCATCAGGTGTCTGCAGGGAGAATCCGCCCCCTGGAAGAGAAGGTGGACACTATAAAAGGTTTTTCGCAGTCATTATCACATAGGACTACACAATTCTTAGGAATTGTAAATTCTATCATTGTATCAAAAAGAATTATCGTGTCACCCTAAAGTAGAACCTAGAAGCAGATAACGCCTTCAACACAATTAAGGATGAAATTTCTAAACAGAGCCCTCTCTCATATCGTGCACCAAGTGCACCCACATCTCTCTACCAATGATCCCTCCTCTGCAACAGGGACTGTCCTCTACCAGTTTGTCAACATAACTGGCTACCCATAATCTTCTCTAAGGAATTCATGTCTGTAGAGAAGTACAGCACCTCTGACAGAGAACTGCTGGTGATCTACAGATTCATATGGCATTTCCAATATTTCCATTCACCTTGGTTCACCTGACATCAGAGTTAAATATCTCAGTTCACCACAGACATCCATCAAGTGAATGGCACAGACAACCCAGTAGCCGATGCCCTCTCAATGCCCTCCGACGGTGCAACTGTGCCTTCCAGCCCCACCAACTACACCATGATTGCAGCTGCCCAAGCAGGATCCTGAGTTGATATACCATTGTGACTCAGCATCATCCCTCCATAACACAGACGCTCCTATTCCTGGCTCTGGGCTAATAATAGTGTGTGACATATCTCAACCTGGACCCTCTTGCCCTTTCATCCCTAAGCCTCACCAGATACAAATATTTAATGCTCTCCACTCCCTCACACCCCCAGGTATCTGTGCAACACAGCAACTCCTCACCCACCAGGTTGTTTGACCAGGGATCAATGCAGATATCTGGCATTAGTCCCGTTCCTGTCTCCAGTGCCAGCATTCCAAGGTCCACCACCATACACAGGCCTCACTCCATCAATTTTCACTCCTTTCCTGCTGGTTTGATGTAGTACACATGGATACTGTAAGTCCCCTTCACCCTTAGGGTAGTAACTGCTACCTCCTGAACTGCAATGTCCTAAGCTACACCCATGACAGATATGTCTGCTGAGTTCAATGACCATGCTTTCCTCCATGGTTGGGTCTCCCAGTTTGGGGAACCATCTGTTGTTGTCACGAACATGGGTAAACAATTCAAGCCAACCCTTTAGAAGGACCTCCTTCAGTTCCTTGGTTCTACTCATCACTGCACCACAGCTTAACGCCTATCCTCCAACGGTATGGTCGAAATATTTCATCAGCAGCTCAAGGCCTCACTCATGGAACTACCCCATCATGATGTCTGGAACCACAACCTTCTGGTTGTCCTATTAGGCATCAGCTCGGTGATGAAAGAAGATGTGGGTTTTTCAGCTGCAGAACTGACCAACAGTTCCACTCTCTGGCTCCCTGCAGAATTCCTCATCCCAACACTGCCCTCTACACTACCAGACCCCCAGACTTACCTAGAAAGGCTGAGTTCTGTGCTAGCTGACATCTGCCATGTTCCACTTTGCCATCCTTCCAATTGACCTGAGTGTGTTCTTTGAGATCTCCATTCCATGACCCATGTTTTCGTAAAGGTAGATGCAGTTTATCGGCCCTCATGGCAGCCATATGAAGGTCCTTTCAAGGTGCTTGCTCATAACCTCAAACACTTCACTATTGAATGCCATGGAAAGACAGACACCATCTCCATTGATTGCTTGAAACATGCACACATTGACACCCCTGTCGAAGTCCTTATCCCACATCTAACTCTTACCCATCCCTTCCTTTCTTCCTTTTAATCTCTTCTAGTGACACCTATACTGCCTCCAGATGATCTCCAACCTTCTATATCCATGCAACAAACCCCACTGGGCCAGACTGGGGAGCACTACTGCTATCACAAAGAACCCAAGACACCATCATCTCCACCAGTTCCAGACCACCTCTACCAAGACCACGCACCAGACGATTACCACTTGGACAATGCACTAGACCACTAAGACCATGCACCAGACCACAAATCAGACCATCAGGTCCACACATTTGATCACCTTCCCTTTCCACCAGCAATCGCTATCCAACCTCATGAAGTACATACACATTCTACCCCCACCTCCCCAAATGGGCCTATTCCTGTGTCTCCGCAAAGTACAGCGGAGTTCAACCCAGATGACTATATCACACGCATCAGATGTTTTTGCTGCCCCGTCCCCTACAGAAAGGTGAACGTCTATGACAGTGAATGGGGAGAGAGGGAGTATTGTAACATCAGTACCTGAGCTCTCACCATTCCATTCTATACAAGCATGTAAGATAAACTGACTATACCATCTGCCTCATCAACATACAAGCCTTAATCTCCAAAAAATGAGGGGAAGGGGAGCAGTGTTGTGCCCCCACTGTTACCCAACAATTGCCACCTTAAAGAAGATGCCCTGACTGGGTAACAGGTGACTGCCTGTAAACTCAACTGACCTATCAATCTTTGGAGAAATGTGTTTGGTGGCCCATCCTACATATCTGAACCTATAGCATTAAACTCTGATACCCACACTCAATGACAGTGGTAGCAGATCAAAAGCTGCCGCTGCAATCATAGATGACTTGACCCTTTCCATAAAAAGTGTTGCTCTTACGGAATTAACCTCAAGTCCACCAGCATGGAGAAAGGCCAGAAGCTTGCGATATTCAGATTCAATCTCTAAACCTTGTACATATTTACCATGTCTTTACTCCTATGTGCACACACACACACTCACACCCAAGCCAATGTCAAGTACCCATGTATGGTTGTTAAACTGCAGGTTTTGCACATTGTGACCACATACTACATACAACTGTTGAATGACCTAAGTAATGACCAGGATAATCATGGCACCTGAAGTCTTCGGGGGTCTTCAACTCTACAGTCTAGGTTGGGCCCAGGCTACTGGATTGGGTCATTGCCCAACCAAGCATTTGGAAACCACAGCCCTTAGGACCACATAGCTCCCACAGCCAGGCTGATCTATTGCACTGTAGATACTTGTCAAACTTCTCTTACATGCATTCCATACTCTTTCTGATGGTAACTGGCAAGGTGTTGAAAAGTCTTGGGCCCTGGATGTTTATGGTGTTTTTTCTTTATTTGCCCATTGCACCTTTGTATTTCAGAGGTAGTATTTTACAAGGTCTTCCATGCCTTGAGCCAGTAAGATGTTATTCTTCTGTAAATTGGGAACTATACCTATTATGATTTTCTAGGTATACATGATGATATACCTCTCCCATCTGTGCTCCAGGAGTGCAGCCTTAGAGATTTCAGCCATTCCCTGTAATTCAGTTTCTTTATCACATTAAAATGGGCTGTAAAAGATCTCTGTAAACTTTCTAATTCTGCAATTCTGCAAGCTTTGTAGGGTGATGATAAAATAGCTATATTCATGAAAAAATTAACACCTTGAATATAATCATTGGTTTTCTTCTCTTGTCTTGAAGGTCTTCAGGATCCAGCCTGACACCCTTCTGCATGAATCAACAATTATTGTTGTGCTTGCTGAAGGTTAGGTCATTTGACATTATAACTCTGTCTTTCAGGTTTATTTCATGACATCAAATGTGTCTGTCTGGTATTCTGTGTCATTCTTATTTCTTCATTTTCCCCATACCAGAGGAGTTGAAACTTATCTTCATTAAAAAGTTTGTTGTTCTTAGTTGCCCTCTTAAAGACTTCATTAATGTCTTTGTAGCCTTTCGGCATCCAATAATGTGAGTTCCAATCTTACTCTTGTATTACCTGCAAAGGATGATATGGAATTGTGGCTCATTTTTGCATCAATGTCAGATATGAGAATGAGAAACAGGATGGGTGCAAATACAGTTCCTCAAGGGAATGAGCTTTTAACTGAGGTATGGGAGCCACTCCAACCAACTCCAGTGTGGCCTTTCTTCATGGAGAAGGAATAATGTAAAAACTGCATCCAATCTTTTATGTATGTAATCCCTGGGCAATGGCAGACTGTGGGAACATATGATAGCTGAAGAGCAAAGATCTTTCCAAAGAATAAAAAACTAATAACCAATCATCCTCGCACCCATTTTACTGTATACAGTGCAATTGTTAATAAATGTTATTCACCACCAATGCTGTGTCTCTGCATGAAGCAAAGCGTGATATCAAACTCAACAGAAAAACTAAACCTTCAATACCTTTTCCACACATGCCAACCAATTCCCTCATCATTCATCTATAACATGCATACTGTAATATTACAAATTCATATCATTCACCACCAACACTGTGACTGTGTATGAAATAAAAACAGACAAAACCTAGTCAAAAAGAAACAAATATACTCTCCCAATTCTCTCTCCTTATCATAAGCTCAGACATGTCAAGAACAGCCCGTCTTCTGCCCCTCACTAAGCAGTGGACCACACTGACACAAAGGTGCTTAACATAACTTTCTAAGTACTTTCTTTACTTGAATTTCAAATCTATTATTACATTTGATCGCCACTCCCTGTGTCAGCGAGGTAGCACCAGGACACACATGATGAAAGACGCATCCACACATATACACACACATATATACATACATGCATACACATACATGAACATATCAGCATATACCCATATACACACACATACAGACATATACATATTCATACTTCTCTGCCTTCATCCACTCCCAGCACCAACCCACCTCATAGAAACCAGCATCGCCATCCCCTTCACCACAGAGGTAGTGCCAGGAAAACATAGGAAAAAAAGGACCACATTTGCTTACACTCAGTCTCTAGCTGTTATAAGTAATGCACCAAAACCACAGCTCCCTATCCACAACCAAGCCCCACAGACCTTCCCATTGTTTACCACAGATGTTTCACATACCCTGGTTCAGTTAATTGACAACATGTCGACCCCAATACACCACATGATTCCAATTCACTCTATTACTTGAACACCTTTCACACTCCTGCATGTTTAGGCCCTGATCGCTCAAAATCTTTTCCACTCCATCCTTCCACCTCCAATTTGGTCCCCCAATTTTCAAGTATATCCTTTTTGTCAACCTTTCCTCGCTCATTATCTCCTTGTGTCCAAACCATTTCAACACACTCTTCTGTTCTCTCAACCACACTCTTCATTTCCATATATCTCTCTTACCCTTTCATTACTTACTCAATCAAAACACCTTACACCATATATTGTCCTCAAACATTTCCTTTCTACCACATCCATCCTCCTCCATACAACCCTACCTATAGCCCAAGCCTCGCAACCACATAATATTGTTGGAACTACCATTCATTCTAACATACCCATTTTTGCTCTTTGAGATGACACTCTCTCCTTCCACACATTATTCATCACTCCCAGAACCTTTGCCCCTTCCCCCACGGTATGACTCACATCCATTTCCATGGTTCCATTCACTACTAAGTCCACTCCCAGATATCTAAAACACTTCCCTTCCTCCAATTTTTCTCCATTCAAACTCACATCACAACTAACATCCCTTAACCCTACTGAACCTAATAACCTTGCTCTTATTCACATTCACTCTAATCTTTCTCCTTTCACACACTTTTCCAAACTCAGTCACCAACTTCTGCAGTTTCTCTTTCAAATCACCCACCAGTGCTGTATCACTGGCAAAAAACAACTGACTCGCTTCCTAGGCCCTCTCATCCCCAACAGACTTCATACATGCCCTTCTCTCCGAAACTCTTGTATTTACCTCCCTAACTACTCCATCCATAAACAAATTAAACAACCATGGGGACAACTCACTCCCCTGCCACAGACCGACCTTCACTGGGAACCAATCACTCTCCTCTCTTCCTACATGTACACATGCATTACACCCTTGATCAAAACTTTTCACTGCTTCTAGCAGCTTACCTCCCACATCATATACCCTTAAGATCTTCCACAAAGCATCTCTATCAATCCTATCATATGCCTTCTCCAGATCCATAAATGCTACATACAAATTCATCTGTTTCTCTAAGTATTTCTCACACACATTCTTCAAAGCAAACACCAGATCCACACATCCTCTATCATCTCTGAAACCACACTGCTCCTCCCAAATCTGATGCTCTGTACATGCTTTCACCCTCTCAAACAATATCCCGCACAATTTTCCAAGAATACTCAGCAAACATGCCTCTGTAGTTTGAACACTCACCTTTATCCCCTTAGCCTTTGTACAATGGCACTATACATGTATTCCACCAATTCTCAGGCATTTCACCATTAGCCATACATACAATGAATATCTTTACCAACCAATCAACAACACAGTCACCACCTTCCTCAATAAATTCAACTGCAATACCATCCTAACCCACTGCCCTGAGGGATTTCATCTCCTGCAAGGCTTTCAACACCTCTTCTTTCTTCAAAAAACAATTCTCTCTGACTCTCTCATGTCACACACCATCCCAACCAAAGCACCCTACATATGCCATTCTATCATCAAACACATTCAATAAACCTTCAAAATACTCACTTCATCACTACCTGTCATCACTTCCTCCCTTGTCCCCTTCAGTGATAAGTTCCCATTTGTTCTCATGTCTTATGCACATTATTTACCTCCCTCCAAAACATATCAAATTCTAGATATTAATTCATAATTTGAGAGAGGAAAAAAAATAATCTTTGGATTTCTCTTTCAACTGATACGTGATGATGGACTCTAAAAGCAATACAACCCTGTAAGGGTTAATGGCAACTGATTGCACTGGACTACTGTCTGCTAAGGGCATGGTACTGAAAGCCACAAGAGGAAGGTCAAATTTATTTACCCAAAAGTACCACTGATCAAATCATTTGTCAAATGCCAAAGACTGCTTTCCTAATTTCATGCAATGACAGGTGGAAGAAGCCAATATACTTACATCATGGGCTCTTGCAGATAGCCTTTGTTGTGACAGAACCAGCTTCCAGAACCAACTAGAAATAATCCTTGCTGTTAAAGGCTCAACCCTTTCACCGTAGCAGGCTTATGACACCGCACCCATCTCCTGTGTGGTGGATTTTAGGATAAGAAAAACATATCATTTAATTCTTTCATATGTGATAGATTTTAAAAAATAAAGATAGTAATAAACTTTTTCTTTCATACCTGTTCATTGTTTCCTGCATTATCGAGGCATCGCCAGAAAAAAAATTGCCTAATTCACTCTCTAGCCGTCATATACTGTTGGTGATGAGAAGTCCAGGGAAGTGAGTCAGTTGTTGTTTGCATCTGATACAGCTCTAGTGGCTGATTCAAGTGAGAAACTGCAGAAGTTGGTGACAGAGTTTCAAAAAATGTTGGTGACACGGTTTCAAAAAGTGTGTGAAAGGAGAAAGTTGAGAGTAAATATGAATAAGAACAGGGTTATTTGGGTCACTAGGATTGAGGGACAAGTTAACTGGGATGTAAGTTTGAATGGAGAAAAATTGGAGGAAGTGGAGTGTTTTAGATATCTGCGAGTGGACATAGCAGTAAATGAAACCAGAGAAGCGGAAGTGAGTCACAGGGTGGGGGAGGGGACGAAAGTTCTGGGAGTGATGAAGAATGTGTGGAAGGAGGGAACATTACTCTCAGTGAGCAAAAATGGGTATGTATGAAGGAATAGTAGTTTCGACAGTATCATATGGGTGTGAGGCATAGGCTATAGATAAGGTTGTACGGAGGATTATGGATGTGTTGGAAATGAAATGTTTGAGGACAATATGTGGTGTGAGGTGGTTTGATCAGTAAGTAATGAAAGGGTAAGAAAGATGTGTGGAAATAAAAAGAGTGTGGTTGACAGAGCAGAAGAGGGTGTGTTGAAATGGTATGAACATACGGAGAGAATGAGTGAGGAAAGATTGAAAAAGAAGATACATGTGTCAGAGGTGGAGGGAACAAGGAGAAGTGGGAGACCAAACTGGAGGTGGAAGGATGGAGTGAAAAGATTTTCAGTGATTGGAGCCTGAACATACACGAGGGAAAGAGGGATGCAAGGAATAGAGTGAACTACAATGATGTGGTGTACTGGGGTCAATGTGCTGTCAATGGACTAAACCAAGGCATGTGAAAAGTCTGGGGCAAACCATGGAAGGGTCTGTGGGGCCTAGATGTGGATAGGGAGCTGTGGTTTCAGTGCATCATATATGACAACTACAGAGCAATTGTGAATGAATGTGGCCATTTTTGTCTGTTTTCCTGGAGCTACCTCACCAAAGCAGGGTGTAGCAATGCTGTTCCATGCGAGGCAGGGCAGCACCAGGAATGGATGAAGGCAAGCAGGT
>JAUUDZ010274272.1:0-28999 GCA_032361705.1 Panulirus versicolor | reverse complement strand
AGCCGTCACTGCTTCCGTAAATAGATCCCATTTCTCATTCACTCCCATTAGGTCATATGCTCTCACCTTTTTCCATTCTGCAGTCAATCTCACCTGATACTTTCTTACACAAGTCTCATTTCTAGGCATACTTATTCTCACCACTCTTAACCGCAACACTTTTTCTACTTATCTGAAATGCAAGAGTTTTGTAAAGAGGGGCAAGTATTCAGTCTGTTGTGGATGATATAGCTTAGGAAGTGAGTCAGTTGTTGTTCGGTGATGATACAGCACTGGTGGCTGATTCGGGTGAGAAACTTCAGAAGCTGCTGACTCAGTTTGGCAAAGTGCGTGAAAGAAGAAAGCTGAGGGTAAATGTTAATAAGAGCAAGGTTATTAGGTACAGTAATGTTGGCGGACAAGTCAATTGGGAGGTAGGCTTGAATGGAGAAAAACTGGAGGAAGTAAAGTGTTTTATATATCTGAGAGTGGATTTGACAGGGGATGGAACCATGGAAGCGGAAATGAATCATAGGGTGGGGGAGGGGGCGAGAGTTCTGGAAGCGTTGAAGAATGTATGGAAGTCGAGAACGTTATCTTGGAAAGCAAAAGTATGTTTGAAGGAATATTGGTTACAACAATGTTATATGGTTGCGAGGCGAGGGCTATAGATAGAGTTGTGTGTAGGAAGGTAGATATGCTGGAAATGAGATGTTTGAGGACAATATGTGCTGTGAGGTGATTTGATCGAGTAAGTGAAGAAAGGTGAAGAGAGATATGTGGTAATAAAAGAGTGTGGTTGAGAGAGCAGAAGAGAGGTGTTTTGAAATGTTTTGGTCACATGGAGAGAATGAGTGAGGAAAGATTGACAAAGAGGATATATGTGTCAGAGGTAGAGGGAAGAAGGAGAAGCAGGAGACCATATTGGAGGTGGAAGGATGGAGTGAAAAAGATTTTGAGTGACCAGGGCCTGAACATACTGGAGGGTGAAAGGTGTGCAAGGAATAGAGTGAATTGGAATGATGTGGTATACCAGGGTTGATGTGCTGTCATTGGATTGAACCAGTGCATATGAAGCGCCTGCATCAGTGAGGTAGCGCCAAGAAACAGACGAAGAACAGCCCATCCACTCATATACACTTATGTATACATAAACCCCCACACACACACATATACATACATATGCATATAAACAAATGCACATATACATACATATATATATATATATATATATATATATATATACATACATGCACTTGTACATATTCATACTTGCTTGCCTTCATCCATTCCTGGTGACACCCCTCCCCACAGGAAACAGCATTGCTACCCCTTTCTTCAGCGAGGTAGAGCCAGGGAAACAGTGTGTGGTAGTGAAGTGTGAGTATAAATCACAACCAGTTATTGTGGATTTACTGAGGAAAGGTGTGGGTTTAATAGAGCATACAGAGTGAGGAATAAAGAATTTTATTTGTAAAGAATTAGTTGAATTTCATTAAAAGAAAGTTATGGAGAAAGATTGAATGTAAAGAAGTAATAGAAATGAATGAAAGCATGTGGGAAGATAAAAAGATAGTAGAATGACAATTTTACTTATTAGGAATGTTTTTGAAAAGAAATTATGAGTTAGTGAAGTGTCACTGCAGTCTACATGTTGTTGATTTGTGGGTTTAGGAGAATGAGTAGGATGAAGGCTGAAGAGATTTCTTATTTATAAAGAATAAGTTGATTGCACCTCATCTGAAATGAAACTATCGTAGGCTCCCCTTGAGAGACAACTTGAAAAAAATTTTCTGTACAGGTCTGGTTAAAAGTGTGAATAAAGCCATAGGATGATTTTTTTTTATCTTCATAGCCAAAACTTTAATTATTATGAATGGGAAATCAAAGAAAGTTTAATCTGCAAACATTTTGAATGTAATTTGAAAGTTGATGATGGAGATAAACATGCTTTTGACTGTTAGCTAGACCACACAGTACCCAGCAAGCTGCTGCATCACATAACTACTGTGTGGCCATAGGGAACACAAGGATGAATAGTTTTGATAACTGTTTCTTTCCTTACACCTTGAAGCTCAAGAACTCTTTACCCATTCATGTCTTTCCCAGGAACTATTCCCTGGCACTTTTAAAAGACATGTTTTTTCCTTCTTCCAACAGTTGTAGATACTTCTCCTCATCTCTTCCTTTTCCCTTTCAATAACCTTTTTATATTTTAATTAAGGCTCTGCCTTAATTTGGACTTTTGTCCCTGACGGGTGCCTCCAACATAAAAGAAAAGTAAGATAAAAAAGTGAAAAAGAGAAAAGGAAAGACAATGAGCCATAAATGAACATTTCAGATTTGACTTTAAGTTAGGTTATTTGGATGATTTTGAAACCTGTTTTTACATGTTCTTTTCTTTTACATCCAGGTAGGCAAGATTTTAGCTGGAATGGAAGCAATGACCATTCGGGAAGGTCAATTAAGCCAAGATGTGGGGTCTCCTCCTGAAAATATAGAATCATCACATGCAGATCCTTCCAAAGATATGATATCAGGAAACATAGTACATACAGGTTGGTGTCTTACAGGAATTTCATGAAGTTTATTATCTACTTTTGTTATTTGTTTTTTGGTGGGGTACTGCCAGAAACAAACAAAGGAACCTCACGCCAGTAACCCTCTTGAATTTTCAGGCCCTGATAAACCAAAGCTTCCTTTTCTCCATTACTCTAGCTCCTTCTTCGTCTTCCCCTTGGTCTTTAGTGAAGTAATGTGTGAATATAATTTTGTAATGTCTCTGACTCAGGTAGGATATACATACAATAAGTGATATTAACTTGAATCATGAATGAAATGTACCCCTGAAATGACATGATACACAGAAAAATTAGATAGTACAATGGAAAATTCTATTGTTTATTATACACTTTATTAGTATGACTGAAACATGGATTAATGTGAGAATTCAGAATGAAAATTACTTGAACAGTATGAACTGATGAGTGGACAGAGTTGAGAGTAAACAAGGTGGAGAACAATCTTTGTGCATTGTAAATCTGAAATCAAGTAGTTAATGAAGGTAAATCTTCAGAAATATGAACTTTTTGTGATGGGCATATCAGCCTTAAGTTCAATATAGTAAACATGATAATGTTCAGATCTTCCAAAACTAAGCCAGAAGAATTTGATTGGGGAGAAAGATTACCGCCCATGTATCTCTTACATGTCATAGATGGCGACCAAGAGGGACGAACAAGGGCTGGAAATCTCCTCCTGAAGTATCTCCCAAAAGATGGAATAGAGGAAAGCTGCAGATGAGGATTTTTTTCCCTCTAAGGCTGCCATCTGTTCTGAATGCTATCTCGAAAAGAAAAAAGAGTGGAAGAGTAATTGCAGAAAACCTTATACATTAAGTATGACCTCAAGATTCTGGCATGCTTGGGACCAAACCTTTGCCAGAGTAATGGTGTTGCTTAACTCAGCTGGAATCAGCAGACTAATCACAAAGAATCACATATTAGATCAGTGCCCTCAGATTGGCATGTCCCTTCAAAGAACAGACTGAGGGAATCATGGAGTAGCACTGTTGAGATGGTGGCAGAGCTGTGCTCTTGTTTGGGCAGAAATGTAATGCAGGCCTGCCCTGGCCTACCCTTAAAAGTTAATTGCTGGTCCTAGGCAGCTTTCAGACTTTGCAGCTTGGCATGGGTTTGCTCCCATTGGTCAAGGCCCAAGATGACAGTTGGCTTATTTATGAATGGCATTGTAATTTCTCTATTAGCTGCAGTATATTACTAATATAACAGACACGTGAATGGGCAGTATTATATGTTCATTTGGGCTATACCTTCATGGGTGATACTAGTTTATTAATAAAATAAGATAGTAGCATTCATGCTTCTATACACACATAGTAATTACAGTAATTAACATTGCTTGAAAATAATTTTGGTTTAGTAGTATCCTTGGTGTGTGAGTTACAAACTAGTTTGTGGTGATAGTCCTCATTACTAATGATATTTACATGGCAGATAATCTTGCATCTGCAATATTTTTTGCACCATCTCACAGAGTCTTGCCATATCCTGCATGATTTTTCCATCCCTCTGTACTCATCATTTTTTGGGGATATGTCTTTGTCAGCACCACATTACCATTGCTTTGCTATATGTGTATATAAATTCAGCATAGATTTCAGCAGTGCAGGTATGTGATGACTTCCTTACCCTTTGTCACACTATTATGAACCCTGTTTTTCCTTTAAATTTCACGCTGTTGCATAAACTGTCCATTACCCTTACCACAAGTCTGTGTGCCTCATGCCGTCTTTAATAATCCTCCAAATTTTTTAACAGGTGAGATTGCAGGAATGACCATGTCCCCAGAGCCTGATTTGGTGGCCAGCACAAAGAGCAGCTCAGGTAGTGACAAGTCCAATAGCCTCCCCCGGACAGCACAAGAATCTTCACCACCTGATTTACCATCCATAGAAATCTCCTCACAGCCACAGATATCTGTTTCTGAAGCCTTTCCTGGCCAGCACCTGCCTCATACTGAACCCCCTAAAGAAGAACAGCCTCCTGAACCTCCTCCAATGGTATCCATAGCAGTGCCAGTTTCATCAGCTGCTAATGCCCACCTTTCTGATAAAATTTGTCAGTCTAATGTTGGGATTGGCACTTCAAGTATAGGCCATGTTCAGACCGTAACTTCTCGAACAGCCACCTTCACTGCCCATGCTCCGCCCCTTGTAACTCAGACACCGCCCCAGATCTCACCAGGTCCACCCACAACTAGTTCAGTTTTCTCCAGTGCATGTATTGTTCCTGTAGCTCCACCTAGAAGACGACGAAGGAATAGACTAAATACTGATGATGTAAGTAATGGATATTTGCATCGCAACAATAAGAAAATTAGAGCATTACTTACATTGACTTCAAAATTACATCCAAAGTTTGCTTCTTTCATTTAATTCTTGTTTGTTAATTAATGCATTAGCAAGATAGCATCAGGAATAGACAAAGGAAAGGCCTCATTCACTCACATCCAGTCTTTAACTATCACGTGTAATACACCTATCCATGGGGATACGTTAGAAAGAATTCTACCCATTTATTCCCTGTATGTCATAGAAGGTAACTAAAAGGGTAGGAGGTGGGGGCTAGAAACCCTCCCTTTCTTGCAATAGAGTATTTAAAAGATGGAACAGAAGGGGGAGGGGAGCCAAGTAAGGAGAGCTCACCTTCCGTCAAGGCTCAGGCTAGTGTGTCTGAATGTGTGTGGATGTAACCAAGATGAGAAGTGAGGAGAGATAGGTATGTTTGGAAATTCTACCTCTGAGTGAAACAAAGCTCAAGGACAGTGGTTAAGAAAGGTTTGGGAATGTCTAAGGGGTAAAGTCAGGAGTTAGCAAGAGGACAAGAGCTGAAGCAGGGGTTGTGAGAATGGATGGAAAAGTATAAGAAAGTAAGCTCCAGACTGGTGTGGGTTGAAATTAAAGTTGCCAATGAGAATGGGTGATTATTAGTGCTTATGCATCTGTCCATGAGAAGAATGATGAAAAGAGGCAAGTGTTTTGGGAGCAGCTGATTTTCTGTGTCTGCATATTTGATACAAGAGCCTGGGTATTAGTGACTGGTGATTTAAGTTCCAAAGCGAGTAATGTGACAGTTGAAGATATAATTGACAAGCATGGAGCACCTGATACTGTGAATATGAATTGTGAACAACTTGTGGAATTGTATGATGAAAAGGACTAGTGACTGTGAATACCTGGTTTAAAAAGAGGAGCATACATAAAGTATTTGTGAGTGAGTAGGCGAGATGGTCATTAGGCATTATTGGATTACATACTAATTGATAGGCATGCAAAAGAGAGACTCTTGAATGTGAATATGCTGAAAGGGGCAGTTGGTGGGATGTCTAACTGCTGTCTGGTGGAGGCGAAGACTTGTAGAGGTTTTTAGAAAAGAGGATATTATATGAATGAGAAGAGAGTGGTGAGAGTAAGTTAGCTTGGATAAGACAGCCATGTGAAGAAATACCAGAAGGGATTTAGTGTAGAATGGCAAAAGGTGAGAGTAAACAAAGATAGGGAGTGGATGAGGAATGGGAGGTAATAAGGGAAGCAGTGCTGTCATGTGCAAGAGAAGTGTGGCATGCAAAAGTTGGGAGATGGACCAGCAAGAAAGGGTAGTGAGTAGTGGGATGGCAAGGTAAAGTTACTAGCAAAAAAATAATGAGAGATGTGTGGACAATACTCACAAGGAAAGAGTATGCACCAGGAAGTCAAGAGGACAGTGCAGGGCTATGTTTTGGAAGGAGGTTAATAGTGCGAGAACAAATGGGAACATTTTTGAAGGGGGCAAATGGGGAAGTGGTAACAGACTGATAAGGTGAAGAGGGGATGGAGTGAGTTCTCTGAAGGATTGTTAAATGTGTTTGATGATAGGGTGGCAGATGAAGGGTGTTTGGGTTGGGGAGGTATACACAGTGAAAGAGTCATGCCAGTGGTTTGGTAAAAAGAGAAGATATGGTGAAACCTTGTGTAAGATGAAATGTGACAGGGCAGCTGGAGTACGTGGTACATAGCACATGACAGCTAGAAAATGGATGTGAGAGAATGAGGCCTTGTCTTTATCTGTTCCAGGCACTACCTCACTAATGTGGAAATGGTGAACAAGTATGAAAGACAAAATATGTACACATATATTTTATTTATTTATTATGTTTGATCGCTATCTCCCACATCAGCAAGGTAGCTCCAGGAGACAGACAAAGAATGGCCCATCCACACATATACATATATATATACATAGATACCCACATATGCACATATATATACATACACAGACATACACATATATACACATGTACATATTCATACTTGCTTGCCTTCATCCATTTCTGTCACTACCCCGTCCACAGGAAACAGCAATTGCTACCCCCTGCTTCAGCGAGGTAGCGCCAGGAAAATGGACAAAAAAGGCCACATTCATTCACACTCAGTCTGTAGCTGTCATGTGTAATTCACCAAAACCACAGCTCTCTATCCACATGAAAGGGTAAGAGAGATGTGTGGTGATAGAATGAGTGTGGCTGAAAGAGCAGGAGAGGGTGTATTGAAATGGTTTGGTCACATGGAGAGAATGAGTGAGGAAAGATAGACAAAGAGGATATATATGTCAGAGTTGGAGGGAATAAGGAAAAGTGGGAGACCAAATTGGAGGTGGAAGGATTGAGTGAAAAAGATTTTGAGCAATCAGGGCCTGAACATGCAGGAGGGTGAAAGGCGTGCAAGGAATAGAGTGAATTGGAATGATGTGGTACACCAGAGTTGTCGTGCCGTCAATGGATTGAACCAGGGCAGGTGAAATATCTAGGGTAAACCATAGAAAGGTCTGTAGGGCCTGAATGTGGAAAGGGAGCTGTGGTTTTAATTCGCTTCATTGCATTAATCTACTGTCCTAAGAAATACTACCATTCTTACTGGAGTGTTGAATGATGTTGAATATGATCTTACACCATATGTCTGAGCCAGATATATTTCCTTTCCCTTACTTTCTCCATTATCCTATTCATTGTTGTATACACAGTCTTTATCAACCCCTTTTTCATTTTGATTTTTTATCCTATGTTGAAGGCCTATCCTCAGTGAAGATGTTGCCCTGGTTTAAAGCCTTCATTATATTAAAAAGTAATCATTTAGGCCTTTCCAGAGAAAATATATGCCGCAACCCGTGGACTAAAAGCTGCGACACTCTTGGACTGGCAGAGCTGGGAACAATGTGCTCTCGTCATTCCTCTTGTGCCATCGTCCAGGACAATGGTCTCTCTGCTGCTTTCACCATTGCTCATGAACTTGGCCACCTGTTAGTACCTCCAGCTTACAGCTGTTGTGCTCTCTGAGTTAGTATTGTTTAAATTGCACTAAGATATTATCATTTGATTTATTCATAATTCTGATCTCAATTTTTTGACTCATGTCATTGGTAAATATTTGTCATTTTTTTCAGCCCTTTATCAATGAAAGCTGCCTGCATATTTTTAGTCAGTTTATTACCTTTTATTAGCAAGACGTGTAACTCGTTACTGACAGTTGATTTAAGCTTAACAGAATATGTTGCCTGAATTCCAATACAGTACTCATTTTTTAGTAATATTCGCTGCTAACAGAATTGGTATAGTTTCTCAGTCACATGTCTATAGACTGCATTTAGTCCCCATGGCATTAGAAATTTTGGATTCTTTCATATTCAGAATTTTTCATGTTATTGATTTTCTCCGTATGTCCTTAAGTTAACGAATGACCATATTTTATTTCATCTATACATTTCGAGAACTTAACTCTCCTTGGGCTTTCATAGGTTGAACATGCCACATGACAACGATGAGAAGTGCAGCTTACTACAGGGAAATGAGAATTCCAGTCAGAGGATGAATGTGATGAGCCGCATGCTGGACCACAACACACTGCCATGGGAGTGGTCCAATTGCTCCAGGCACTATCTCACTGAGTTTCTTCAGTGAGTGAGATTGAGATTGTGACCAAGAGTATGTCAGTATGTTAAAGAAAGTGTGCTAGCTGTTTATGATTACTATTTGTGCATAATGGGAAGAGAGTTTACACTTTTCATATTCCCATCTTTTCTCTCATCCATCGATCATCACCACAGTTTTCCCATTTCCATGTTATGGGCTAGTTACACCAAGCCCGTGAATATCACTCACACACATTGTTAACCCATAACCAGTGTGTTAAACTGAATCAGTGACTTCCACACTTGTGGAAGTTTTTCTTACTTTTTCACTTTGTTTTTCTAAGTTGATAGGTCAGTTAAGACCAGTGTCTCCATTCACACATATTTTCATCCACAAAATGCAACCATTTCATCTAGTCCTCATTCATTCCCATTCCATCTTTATCTGATATAGCCCTCTTCCTAACCAAATCTTTCACTGCATCCATTCATATCTTCCATGATCTACTTCACCTCCTTGTACCATATATTCTACTATTGTGTAACTTCTTGATCAAAAACCATCTGCTATACATTCTGTGTGCCCACACCATGCTAAAAGAACTTCATCCATCCACCACATATCCTTCTGACAGCTTTATTTTTTATTGTCTGTTCTTTTTATACCAAATGCACTGCACAAGTTATCCTTCTCTGCTGCTAATATTCTATCCAGCTTCACTTATATACACTTTGGTCTTGGTAACATCCGTGCATTATCAGTGGGACAAGTACTATTCATGCAGACTTCAAACACATTTTATTCACTTTCATTCTACCTTATGACTTTCCAGTAGAAATTTCCTTCACGCATATTAATCCTGCAAGGCATATTTTCCTATCTGTTTTCTATATGGCATGTGACAGAGGGAGTGGAGGGTGGGGAGACAGCCCTTTGCTATCCTTTTCATTTACTCCTTTTAAGAGGACTGCATTTTTTCTTTTTTGCTGAGGCCAGACTACCACACCACATTGCTTAGACCTTAGGTTCTCTCTCTCTCTCTCTCTCTCTCTCTCTCTCTCTCTCTCTCTCTCTCTCTTTCTCTCTCTCTCTCTCTCTAAGTTACTCATAGTTCAACTCCAATGTAAATTTCACAGAACTTCCCATGACAGATATCTATTTCATAGCAACAAAAATCCATGGCCTGACTTATGTACTCTTAGAAATTTTTAAGTTCAGTGTAGCTACCATGATTATGTCTCCTCTTGAGTCTGGTTTCACCTCTGATCTTTTGACATTCTCACTTACCACAAAATCAGACTCAAGTATTACTTGATCACTTTATCCAATTTTTTTTTATGTCTTCTGTTCACAATTTCCATGCTGCTATGTGTAATAATGAGATCTAGTAATGATGTATCAGCTCCTCTGATTCTGGTGTGCTCAGTGACAAACAGATAAGATCTGACATAAACTGTATGCACATTAGGAGCCCAGATTCTCCTCATCCATCTCTTTATAACTGAAATCTCCCATTATTGAAATTTTACATCCCTGAGAAGTACATAACTTGCTTCTCCATTTACAATCCTGATTGGTTTTCATTGCTAGTTTTTTCATTATCTTTGAATGTTTGTTTGCATTCATATAGATTCCTTGGAGAAGTATTAGTTATCAGCACCACTATGTAAGTCTTTCGTTCAGTTACTCTTCCCATTATGTACTGTGTGAATGAGCCATATATTGATATTTCCTGAAACTGAATATTGTTCCCGTTGAAAACACCAGTTCCCTGCCTCCTGTCTTGTCTTTTCCTGCTTGATGTCATGTATCCCTCTGGATAATTTATGTCAGTTCTCATCTTTTTAGTAAACTTTGTCTCCTCTCTTCCAACAGAACTAGATTTGTTTTCCCTAATTTTGTCTATGAACTCTGTAATTACGTACGTGCACTGTATTGGGAGGAGGTCCTACACTCATGACCCATGTCCCTTGAACTTTCTCTAATAAGATAAAACTCTTTAACATTAGTTTGTTGTCTCATTCACTTTTTCTTTATTCGGTTTATTCCGTTCATCCACTACTCTGCCAGAGTATTTTTAAGTATGTGTACATACAGAATATTGGTGTGATCAAGTATAAGATTAATAATAAACTGCTATTGATATACAAACCATGGTCAAAGTAATGCAAAGGAATTCATACAGCAACAGACCATTGGGTCCTTTCAAGTCTGTAAATGAAGCTGGAAGAGATCAGATACTTACAGATTAGTGTGATTATAACAGAAAGACACAAATATTTCAAAGAAAATGATACTGTATTCATGTGGCTAAGGAGGTGCAGATGATGTCAACCAGGGGTTTGAGGTGATCTATTTATCGTATTTATTCTTAATCATATCAGTGACATTTCTTTTATCCATTCTAATTGGTTAATCATTCCTTATAGTAACAATGCTTTTGATGAAAAAATGCTTTATTTTATTCTGGTAAAATGTTTGTCCATGAGTGTGTATCCATCACTACAAGAGAAATCAGATGACTCTGTCCTTAAGTAGCTTGTTTGATTGAGATAATTATTTGCCTTTTTTAATATTTGTTGTATTGGATCACCCCTTAACATTCTCTTTTATAAGCAAAATAGATTTAAGTTGTTTAGTCATCTGTCTTTCTTGTTTCTCAGTCTAGGAATCATCATGGTTTCTCACCTCTGTACTCTCTCCATTCCATCTATCTCTTTTGTCAATTAGGATGGCCAAAACTTAACACAGTATTCAAGCTAGGGATGCACTTGTAAAGAGTGAGGATAATTTCCATGGACTTAAACTCAATAGCCCTACCTATAAATCCAAGAATTTTGTTCACCCTTTCAGCTGCTTCTATGTACTGCTCACTTGGCTTTAGGTCACCAGTGAATATTATGCCCAAGCTTTTTCTTCACTTACCTTTTGTAGGGCAAGGATATACTGTAACTTGCATTTGCTTTTTCATTGCTTATAGTTAAAACTTTGCACTTATCGATGTTAAAATTCATTTGTCACCTGTGGCCATGCTTTGTAGGCAAATTTTTTGAAAGGAAGGTACCAGTGGAAGCTCAGCAAAAAGATAAGGGAAGAATATAAGATGTGTAAGTGGGATGTTAAGAAGTTCACAGAGAAAAGCAAAGAAAGAATTAATGAAGATTTTGTAAGAAAGTAGAGTGAAAAGTTTAGGGAGAATAAGAAATGGAACGGAGGTAAAACAGAAATGGGTGGATTTGAAATTGGAAATGTTATCATGACAAGTAAAGAAGGAAAGTTGCTGAATCAAAAGGAGCAAGTGAAAGGAAGATGGAAAGAGTATTTCATACAACTGATGAATGTGGGAGATGGTGAGGCAGCAGTTGTTACATACATGAGTATGGAGGATGGAAGAAGAAAGATATAAGTGCAATGTCCTACCGCAAGAAGGGAGATAAAAAGGGTGACAGTGAGGCTGAAGGTAAGAATGGCACTTGAAATGGATGTGATTATAGCTGAAACACTGAATTAAGGAAGAGAATTAGATTTTAATAGACTGGATCTATTTGATATGTAATTTAGCATGGAAACAGAAGGGTGTACTTGAGGATAGGGTGAAAGCTATTATTGTTCCTTTATTCATAGAAAAAAAGGTGCTAATGATGTATGTTGCAGTCATAGGGGAATAAGTCTGTTCAGTATACCAAGAAAAGTGTATGCAAGAGTGTTGACTGATAGAGTGATGGAAGTGACTGAATGCAGAATATATGAAGAGCAAGGGAGTTTTAGGAAAGGTAAATGTGTGGATCGCATTTTTGTGGTGAAAATGACCGTGGAAAAGTATTTAGCGAAAGGTAAGAAGTTGTATGCAGCTTTTATAGATCTGGAGAAGGTGTATGACAGCATTGAGTGGAATGTTTTACGGGATATGTCTAGGGTATATGGGATAGAGACATCTGTTAGAGGATGTGAAAGCATTCTATAGAATGGCAAATGCATATGTAAAAGTGGATGGATAGTTGAGTGAAAGCTTATTGGTTACTATGTGTGTGTGAGGCAGGGCTGTGTGATGTAACCATGGCTATTTATCATATATATGGATGGAGTGATGAGACGTGAAGCAGACCTTGGGAAAGGGGGTGTAGAGTTGGGGTATGAGGTATGGTTGCTAGCAACAAGCCTATTTGCAGATAACACTGTGTTGTTTTCCGAGAGTGAAGAGGAGTTGCAGAAGGTTGTTTGTAAGCGTCTTTTATGATGTGTGTTTGCATAGGCAATTGAAGGTAAAAATCCAAGCAAAAGTAAAGTACTGATGTTTGAAAAGAAACAAAGAAAGTATAGATTTTGCAAAACCGTATAAAGTGAAAGAAGAAAGTGTACTAAACGGTGTTGTAGATATGGGGGGAAGTAAGACTGGAAGAAGTGAGAGGATTTAAGTATTGAAGAGCTATCTTGGGTGAGTTTGATGGTATGGAAGGAGAGACTAGGGAGAGGGCAGTACAGGGTAGAGGAGTCACTGGGTCTCTTAGTAGAATAGTGAAGGGTAGAGACATAAGTGTGGAAGAGAAGAAAGAATTAAAGGAAGGCATAGTCCTCCCAGCCCTGACTTATACAGCCAAAACATGGACATGGAATGAGTCACTGAGGTCAACAACCCTGGCTGTGGAAATGAGCTATTTAAGAGGAACATGTGGTATGAATAGATGGAATAGAGAAGGAAATAAGGGGGTGTATGACAGATGTGGTATGGCAGGCAATGCAAAGGGAATGAGTTTTGGAGTGGTAGAGTGGGTGAAATGTGATTCCTTGAGGTGGTTTGGGCATGTGGAAAGTTTGCAAGACAGGGAGTTTACAAAGAGTGTGTATGATAGTACAATTAAAGGGGTTAGTGTGAGAGGAAGACCACCGATGACATAGGGAAATAGAGTAGAAGAGTACTGCATGGAGAGAAATGGTGGAAGAATGTATAGAATGGTGTATGTGAAAGGGGCATGTAAGGACAAGGGTATGTGGAGACTTTTGCCATGGTTATTTACTTGATGGGAGTACCTGAAGGGAATAAGCATCTGAGGTAGAGATAGATAGAGCCCAAGTCCATAATTTTTTTTGTTGATCTCCTTTTGAACTTTTGGAGCTGCAGACATTCAGTTTCTCTTGTAGATTTTTTCCCATTCATTTTCGTTTGCAAAATTTTTTATTATGAAATGCAGCCCATGTTTATCATCATTGATATATAAGAGAAAGAGAACTAGTCCCAAGACTGATCCACATCTAACCATTCTGAGGCTTGACCATTAATCACTACTCCATGTTTATGGCCAGTCAACCAATTTCCTGACCACTGAAGTACAACTCTAGCTTTGCCATATGACTTATCTTTTTGTAGTATCCTTTGATATGGAAGTTTATCGAATGCTTTTGAAGATTTAAATGGATTACCATCTGCCATACTTTCATGATATGTATTGATTATATCATAAAAGAAATCTCACAGATTTGTTTTAAGTGTTGATCCAATAAATGGTGTACACTTAATATAAAATGATGGTTTCCATACGTTTACCAAGTACAGATGATAAGCTAATTAGATAGTAGTTTCTGGGCATTAATTTATTACCTTTTTCAAATATTAGCAAGCTTCCATTCCTCTGGAACTTCCCCTTAGCAATGGACTAGATTTGAGACATGTTTTGTATCTTCATATTTAAATACAGATATAAAAGATATCTTTTCCATGACTTCATTGTCCTGAACCAAGTCACTCTTCTATAATTGATAGACTAATAGACTGGGTAATGACTCTTTTGCTTCCAGCTTAATCATAAAACTTCTTAGGATCTAATTTGCTATTTTCAGCTCTATATGCTTTATACTAATGTTTACTTTGATGTACAAGTCTTTTAGTTTCTCTGCACAAATTTACATATTTGCTCTGTTATGTTGGTTTTTAGCCTCTGTAGGTCTTTTATTCACTGGTTTCTTAAACAATAGAGAATTTGTATCATCATTCCAACATTTTGTTTTGCTTGCTAAAGAGACAGTCTACTGTACATGGGCACATATGTTTCCTCCACTAATTTGAGTTTTGCTGTAGCTTTTTCAAGTTACATCCATATCATTTTCATTCACAATACCATCCCAGCAAAGACTATTAAGACTTACCAGTCTTTTTTTCAACTCATGTTGACCAGCACTACAGGCAGTGTTGAAGAATAACGTAGAAGTAATTTGTCATTGATCACTAATCCCAAACATTTCTCCAGCTTCAAAATTGTTAACGAGATCCCCATTTACAGCATGAACTGAATCTAATGTGATCTCATTGCAAGTAGGTTTCAAAATTAATTGTATTAGAGTACTGCAAAGATATTTAGGTATAGGCCACACATGTAGTTACTGGAATAGAATTCTTCCCATTAGACAACAGTATGTTATAAGCTCCCACTAAGAATGGATTGTGGTTAATTGAAATTTCTGCTAACTGTCTGTGGTGTCTGTGCTGGGGGCCTGTAAACTAACTTTTCTGTTGCTTTCTTATGAACTTTATCTGATTTCTACAAAAATGATATCTTTTATCATTAGCCTCAACATTTTTCATCACATGATCAAGATGAGATTTAACAGAGCAAGACACCCAATAATTGCATATTAGGTGAGAAAATCCCAACTTTTGATTTCTAAGATTCCAAAATCCCAGTGATATCATCCTTCTATTCCAGCACGGTTGTCTCCGCCTCTAGAAACTTGTTACATATATTTTGTACATTAACTTAATGTATTGATACATGACCGGATGTACTTTCATTAGTAATTGTGTCCAGCACTGACAACAGGGATCCTGACAACATGAACTTGATCAGTAATGTCAATTTGACCTGTCCTGCCCAGTTCAGTACCTACTTTGTTCCATGCTTCTACCTGGGAATTGACCTCAAGTTGTCCTATTCTTACTTTTTTCCTACCTGCTTCATTTCCATCAGGCATTAGCTGACCAATCCTTCATGTCCCCTCACTGTCTTCTTACATACCTCTTAATGTGATCTGATGTATTGCCTGGAAAATGACATCAAGCTGCTGCATTCTGCCTTTTTCCATACCTACCTCATTCCCAGTTGATGCCACCTAACCCATCCTGCCATGTACCCCCACCAGCACACCCCCCTACCACCTGGGAACTGCTGGCAAGGTGTTCTGTTCTGCAGTGTTTCATACCCTCCTTTTTCCTTACCTTGGTCAGGTAAGTACTTCATATATAGGGCGAATAATATATAGAATGTACTGACACTGATGATGATACAGAGGAGGTCCTGTATACATCCAAGTACAAGATGTATGGTTTGTATGGTGCTCAGTAACACTTAAGTTGCATTAGACAAGTTACAAGAGGCAAGTTATAGCTTACAGCATAGAAAATTTTGAGTATACATAATTAAGGTAACATCCTGAAGAGCAGCATCAACAGTGAAATGTTTACAAGGTTTTCACTACCTCAGGATGTGGTGTCAACTACATAAACCATGTGTAGAATGTTTAGCCATACTTCATTAGTTTCTTGTCCATCCTCGACAGAGGGGGCCATGGTCAGTGTCTTGAGGATGAACCATGGACTAATAAGCTGATTGAAGAGACCACTGAGTTTACGCTGGCTGGGGAACTCTTCAATGCCAGTAAGCAGTGTCAGTATGTGTTTGGCATGAATTCCCGGATTTGTCCATATATGGTGAGTCTTTAGGAGGTAATGTATTCTTAATCATGTTCCTATAACAGTATATGAAGTTCTGATTAGTGGCAAATAAAAAGCATTACATTGGTTGATAGTATAACATTACATGAACTAGTATTACTTTGACATAAGTGATATTGAAAGATAAAATAGATAAATTAGGTTCATGAAGATTACTGATAATTGAGCTAATAAAACTAAAGATTTAGATTGCAAGTGTAAAAGCATTACATTTCAGAAGAATTTTTATCAGTTCAAATATAAGAATGGCAAGTTAGCTTAGAATATTTACTGATAGTGGTTTGTTAGTTTCTTGTTTTTTGGGTTTTAGTATCATTTGACATTTGAGATATTTCATGACAATTACTGATCAATGAATACTTTTTAGATATCTGATAGTTACTTGATAGATATTTGTAAAATGATACTGTTATGATGATGAAAAAGCAACTTGAGGATCACTTGGCAATTGTGCCCCAAATGACATGTCATGGTTATGGTGTTTCAGCCAACATGTAAGCGACTTTGGTGCACCACTTCCCTAGATGAGAAAGAAGGTTGCCGGACACAACACATGCCTTGGGCAGATGGCACCACCTGTAATCCAGGTAGTTGGTGCTTACGGGGCAAGTGTGTGCCCAAAGATAAAACAATCATGAAGAAAGTGCATGGTAACTGGGGTGAATGGTTAGAGTAAGTTTTCCTTGATATTTGTCCCATGTACATAGCATATGATCATAGTGCAATACCAAGATTATTATGCACTGTAAAACATTGATAATTGAATACTAGAAAAGAATGGTAATGCAAATTCTATTTCTTTACATATGTAAGAGTTAAAGTATTGTTAGTTTTACCCACATGGGTACCAAATGTTTGCCTCCTAATTTCAGGAACAAGTAGATTTTTTTAAAGCCCCTTAGGAGAAATTTCAAATGTCTTTAACATGGATAGCAAGAATTTCTGTGCAACTAGGATATCCTTCAAAACCAGAAGACTTTTTTGAACGAGAAAGTAGCCTTGTAAGCAAATGTTTGTTCAACTGAAAGATTACTAACATCATTCTTAGAAAGACAGATGTGATTTATTTTTCCAGTACCACCATATTCAGGATCAAAACCATTCATTTTTGCACTGAAGGCCATACATCAATGATGCCTTAAGAAGCCTACATGCATGCTTGAGACCTTTAGCTGGGTATCCAGGGAGAATCTCTTTCCCAGTGTGGAATACTTGTAACCATTTTTTCTCTTCTGGGACTTTAGGTTTAACATGTAGAGCTATTTTTTTTTTCTATTTTCATATGTTCATCATCGGATTTCATATGTATTGGTTTCAAGTTAGAATAGATTTGGGCTTCATTAAAATGGTCAGATTATCACTTTTAACAAACTTGGTGAAAAGTCTAGTAAAATATCTAAAAAATAGTTCAAATTACTTTTAAAAGAATTTCCATCCTCTACCTCTTACAGAAAACTTTCTAACCTTAGAGTTAAACTGAAGCATAGCACAGTAGTATATTAGAGTTAAACTGAAGCATAGCACAGTAGTATATTACTATGTATATGCAATTCAGAGAGAGAGTATTGCACTTGTTGGGCCTCATTGCTTTAACTTTATTTACAGTCATTTAATTTTTTTTCATTCACTGTATTTTCACTTCCTGTAACCCTCATATCCACTACATTGCACAAGAAATGTTTTCTCATTTTCTTCTGGTCAACTTTCATGCCTTCCATCATGTTATGTCCTCTTGTTCTGGAGTTGTCTTTGGTGTCTAAGACTTTGTTTTCACTGACATCCTTCTAGGAAGTTAGTGATGACCATCATTTCTTCCCTTAACCATCTTTCTTTTGATGTGGTCAGAGCAAGGGCTTATCTTCTTTCTTCAGAAATCATTTCACTCATTTCTAGCACAATCCTAACTGCTTTCTACTGGATTTTCTCAAAAAGTTTTGTATGTTTTTGCAAGCAACAAATACACACTCTTGAAGGATATTTCAAATTGGTTTGAATATACATAGTGAATATCTTTTAAAACATCTCACCCTCCATGTACTTGAAGGCAGTTTTGATAGTGATCAAAACATAGGTTGCATCTCTTGCAATCCCCTTCAAGGTGTTTTTGATGAAAAGTTTCACTTTTGCATTCCTGTGTTCTTTTTTTTCTGTATCACTGTAATATTTTTTGTTGCCTGCCAGTACAAAAAATTATTTTAACTTCCCATCCCTTTATGCAAAACATAATGATAACTTGATTGAAATTCTAAAAATATCAAATCCTGTCAAATTTCAATGTGATTCAGGTGGAGTGCATGTTCTCGTACTTGTGGTGTAGGAGTGCGGAGTTCTGCAAGACTTTGTAACTCCCCTAAGCCTCTTTATGGTGGACAGTACTGCATAGGTGAGCGGATGCGATATGAGTCCTGCATCATGAAGGCATGCCCACCTAATGCCATTGACTTCAGAACACAGCAGTGTCAGGTGTACAACAACAAAAATTTTGGCCTTTCTGATATCCCTGAAGATGTTATATGGATTCCAAAATATGCTGGAAGTAAGTTCTTTCTTCCTTTTAATGTATTCCACTACTGAAGTAATATTTCAGACACTACAAAAGTAACAATAAGAATAATTTTGAGACAAGAAAATATCATTAGATTATATGATTGTAACTATTATCCACCTTTTATAATGTAACTGAGACAGAGTAAGATAGATGGGACCATTTTTTTCAACAGTTTCACGAGAAGATAGTTGCCAGCTGTTCTGCCAAGTGTATAATAAAACCAGGACATCATACTTCAAACTACGAGATAAAGTTGAGGATGGTACTCCTTGTGGTCCTGGAACTTATGACATCTGTGTCAGTGGGAAATGTCACATGGCTGGCTGTGACTATGTCCTCAACTCCACAGCAAAGGCTGGTGAGATCACATCCCACATTTCAGTTCTATAGATTTTTAGAATCTCACTCTTGATGACGGTGAAAATCATAATAACGATTGTGACAGTGATGATAATGAGAGGTCTTTCTTAGCATTATTACCTGCATAATTTCTCTGATTCATAATACAATTATCCAATCACAATTGCTTTCCTGCCTATTCAACATTTTCCAGAACTTCATTCCATCCAGACTTTTATGCCTGCCTTTCTCCCACAGTTAATCCCATAATTCCATCACTCTCCTTAACTTCATTGGTTTTTTGGATTAACTACCTCAATATTTTTATTACCTCATGACCTCGCTGCTTCTATGACTTTTCTTTACTGGATTTTGTGTAACTACACTGATCTCAATTCATATGGTTATTCTCATTCTTCACATCACCATTACTCTCTTTCATAATACTACTTACCATAGTTGCACTACACAGTGTCTATTACGCTTGCATGACCTAACACAATTATGTAATTGTTACTATATCCAAAGCCCCTCTTCTTTATTGCCCCTGACTTATTCTTTATTGTGACCATTACCATAACATCATGCATGATCTTTATGACCTCAAAGGTGCCATATCTTCAACCTTTTTCATTTTTGTCTCCCACAAACTTTGTAATTACTTCTTGATAATCAGTTATTGATACAAAATGGGAAGAGAGCTCTTCTCATGAGGTCCAATCTCATGAAATTTCCTTGCTATTAAGTAGACTTTTAAAACTTTGTAAACTGCTAGCATTCACTGTCTCATGGGTTACTTTACTCCATCCATCCACTACTATATTACAACTCTATATTATTAAACTAATTCTTGACATCCTATCTAAGTGGATTTATGTCCAGCTTTTTTCATGACCTCTAGTTATTCTAGTGCTGTACCTCCTTAAGAATGGTTAACTGTCAGTATCACTGAGCTGATTTAGAGATGTTCCATAAATGCAATATTCCTGAAACATAATTATACTAACAAATTTTTGCTGTCTTTAGAATTCTGCCACATCTTTGATTTTATTACCCTCATTCCTTCATGGCTTTCTATGGCACCATAACTATTTATGACTGTACATCCCTTCACAACTTTATTTCCCTTACATTTTCATTGCTAAGCATGACTTCATTTAGTTATAGCCTCCATTGTTATGACTGTGCCATAGTTGTTTTACTTATTCATGCTCAACTATCATAATTTTACCCTCCTCTTGTCTTCAGAATTCCCATGAATTCTCTAACTCCACATCATTAGTTCTCATAACTGCTTCCTAGACATCATTACCCCATGTCATCACTTCCATCATATCTTCTCCTCCTATGATAACTCCATTTATTTTTTCTAAACTTCTGTTGTCTCTCTTCACCTTGGCCGTCCTAAACTTATTATTCCATTATGTCCTGTGACTTTACCACACTTTGGTTGCAGTATTCTCATGCTCTTAATTCTGTGTCTTTACTATTTCCATAACTTTTACTACTTGTATCATAACTTTCCTACCTCCAAGGTTATAGTTTATTTATGTCATTTTTTCCCATAACTTTTTACTGAGGCCTTCTTTACTTCTATTGATTAAACTACTCCCATGACCCCCCTTAGTCTAGTATTTTCAGTACTTTCCATGGCTATGCTGTCTTTCTGTCTTTGCTACTTCCATTGATTATTTCTTCCATGACTTCATGCTTACATGATTATTATCACTCCCTCTGGTTATGAAATAACATAGAATTAGTAATTATAGTAGTCACAGCCACATCATGCCCTATGACTTCAATTCTTCTTTCACTTGATTAATGCTCTTGACTCAGCTAATCCACACATGATAGAGTAAAATGAGCACTGAAAATGGTAATTATTAGATCATATGACCAGTGACAGACTTGATTTAGAAAAATTGTTCCAAGATGTACATAAGTTAGATAATATTGTTATGGAGTATAAACCTTTTGGCCAGATAATATTGTTATGGAGTATAAACCTTTTGGCCTGCCTTCTCATGGTGATCTCAGTACACCTTTAGGGGTAGAACAGAAGGGGGAGGCATTCCCCATCTCCATCAGGGCAACATTAGTTTTCTATATAAAGACAAACCCTCGAAGTGTGCTGTGGTATTAGTTTTTTGAACAATTTGGAAGCCCCACTGCCCAAATAAACACTGCACTGGAGTTGCCCTCTGCCAGAGGCCTATATAGGATGAGGGACAAAAGGCTAAGAAGCAGCACTGGACACTACTAGTTATGCTGGGGAGAAAAAGGGATGGGCAATTGAATGATGGCAATGAAAGTAAATGGGATGACTGGTGAGAGTAAAAGGTGAGTGCTTGTGGAGAAAGTTAAAAGTTATAGTCTGGATTTGCTAGGGATTGGGGAACCCATATCCTTGGGCAGGGTGTATGATGTGAAAATGGAAATGATGAATGCAAGTTATGGACAGGCTTAGAAGGAAGAGTGGTGTGGATGGGAATGAATGAAAATTATCAGGGAAGTGGGAAAGACAAATGTGCAGTTGTGCTATCACCAAAAGTCTGGGAGGGTGTTACAGAGCACTGATGATGTGGATCAAGAATAGTGTGGGTCAAAGGAAAGACTAGAATTTGAAGTATGCTTATGTATTTGTATATGCAGCAACTCTGAATATGAAGGCTTTGCTAGGTAAGAATTTAATGAAGCATATATGGAGAAATTTGAATGACTGTATAAATAGTTTTGAGAAGAAGAAAAAGGTGGTTGTTATGGATGATATGAATGGGAAGATAAGATACGATGAAACTGGTGAGATGGGTGGTAAATAGGGAGTGGCTAGAATAAATGAAAATAGAAGTTATCTTGTGGATGTCTGTGCAGAGAGGGCTTATTCCTTGCAAACACCTTTTTTCAGCACAAGATGATCCACAGGTATACATGGATGAGAGAAGAACAAAAGGGATAGTTTGACCAAGTAGCAGTGGATGAAAAGTTGAGAAAGGTAGTACTAGATGTTAGAGTTGTGAATAGAAGAGATGGTCAGCAGGCATTATTGGATTACATATTAATTGATAGGCATCTAAAAGAGAGACTTTTGGGTGTAGATTTGCTGAGTGGGGGCAGCTGGTTGGATATCTGATCTTTATCTTGTGGAGGTGAGGGTAAACATTTGTATAGGTTTCCAAAAAAGAGGAGACATTGTAGGGGAGAAGAGAGTGGTGAGAGGAAGGGATCTTGGAAAGGAGTAGATGAAGAAATACCAGGAGAAATTGAATGTAGTATGGCAAAAGGTAAGAGCAGATGAAGTGAGGGGAGTGGGTGAGGAATGGGATTTACTTTAGGGAAGCAGCAATGGCATGTGCAAGACATGCATGTGGCATGCAAAAGGTGGGAGGTGGGCAGATTTAAAAGGGTAGTGAGTGGTGGGATGAAGAAGTAAAGTTGCTAGTGAAAGAGAAAAGAGAGGTATTTGGGCAGTACTTACTAGGAAGGAGTGCAAATGATTGGGAGATGTATGAGAGAAAGCAACAGGAGTTTAAGAGGAAGGTGCAAGGGTTGAAAAAGAGGGCAAATGAGGGTTGGAGTGAGATGGTATCATTAAACTTTAGGGAGAATAACAAGAAGTTTTGGAAGGAGGTAAATAATGGGTGAAAGACAAGAGAACAAATGAAGACATTTGTGAAGGGAGCAAAAAGGGAAGTTATAACATGTAGTGATGCAGTAAGGAGATGGATTAAGTATTTTGATGATAAAGTGCAGATGTAGGGTGATTAGGTCGGGGTGGTATGCGAAGTGAGAGAGTCAGGGAAAGTGGTTTGGAGAAAAGAGAAGAGGTGGTCCTTGCAGAAGATAAGATCTTGCCATCATACTTGATTTCCTATAGCAAAAATAGATTCACTTAAAACTATTTTGACTAATGTTGCTCTTTTGAGGAATGCATCCCCAGGGCTAACCAGAATTGTCCTTCAAAAATGATTTCTCAATTCATTTAGTATATTTTGAGTCCATTTGGTGGAAATATCTGGACATACCCAACTCTGTATTATTATAGAAATGAGTTCATATTGTTGCAAGTTGTCTGTTGATACTCAGAATCCTTGAAATTACATTGAGTATGTAAATTCCCAGGCACTGAGTTTTGTTTAAAAGATGCAAGTGAACCAACACTGTGGTGTTTGTCACATTCTCCTCCCTGTCCAGATTGTTATCTTTCCTCTGTGCCTCACCTCCTTGTGGATGGCTGGCATTCAGTCCACAAACAAACACTTTCTTTGTCTCGTGCATAATGTATGACGGTGCATCTCTCTCATGATGCTTTCCTCTTAACTCTAAGTATTCCCCACTTTTATTCAAAGAAAATTCCTAAAGAAATACCAATTCGATGTTCGTCCAGCACTAGTCAGTACTCTGTTACCAGTTGAGGAGGGTTGAATGGTTCCCAGGGTTCTTTTGACCATCATCAGCAACTGGGACCTACTTCATCTCCACTGATACCAGTATTGCTCTTTAACTTTTTTTTTCTTTTTCTTTTTTTTTTTTCTTTTTTTTGCAACATCCATGGCCTGAAGTCCCCTCTATCTTTTATAGAACAATGTCTGTCTCCCTCTTTCCCTGATCTCTCTGAAATTCAACTCTTAAAGGCTGCCTGTCCTATACACTGTCAGATTTCTAACTATTATCTCTACCATCTTTTCCACTCCAGTGACAGCATTTTTTCTAGCTGTAGTGCTTGATTCTTCCAACTTTGAAGGCATCTGGATCAAAATTTTTCTTCCCTCTATAACTTTACTTTTATGTTTGCTTATTTTCCCTCCAATTCTTCCAGTGATGTATAGCTGTGACTGTTTCACCACCTGATATGAAGCATTGCTTTCTTGCCATCCACAAGCCAAAATCCTCTATGCAGAGGATTTTAATGTACACTACAACTTTCTTGGGACTGTTATTGTTTCACCAGTCAGGATGCTTCCAGCAGAGGCTATCAGACCTAGAATGGAGTCCTACATCCCTTCTATGAAATCTTTACTCACCCAGTCTTGGTTTGACCACTAATGCTTTGATGCTTGCCACATCAGGGACAGAACATATTGGGCCTTGAAACTCTTCCCTTCTCATGAATCCAAATCCTTTTTCATTTCTATTTTGAATCTTTGTGAAGTTGTTATTCATAATGTGAAGCACACCTTCCAAAAAAGTAAGTCAGCAGATTTTACTTATACTCGTAAATCTTTTTAGTCCTTTTCGAAAAGCATCTCCAGTAACTTATGTAATTCTACCTGGCCTCCTTACCTCCAACCATATCAGTCTGTAGCTATCTCTCCTCCTGCATCTTGTTCTCTTTCCCCATTGAACTTATTCCCTTTCCTATATTTTCCACATGTAGGATCTTTCAAATACTCTCCCAGCTTCAAATGGGCAAGCTGTATGGCCCAGTTGGCATGGCTCCTTGAGTCCTAACGAAGTGTACCTCTGAGCTAGCTGTGATCCTTGCTTATCTATTCTTTCTATGTCTAAGAACCCAATTTTTTTCTTATATTTATAAACATACCTTGCTGTAGCCTGTCTCTAACCATCAAGTAACCTGTCCCTAACCTTGGTGTAGCATGTCTCTAACTTTGAAATAGCATGTCCCTAAGAATGAAAGCCATTCTAACCCTTGTAATAGTTACCTCCTTGCTCTGAGTATTGATATTTCCAAAGTCCTCAAAGTTCACCTTAACTCTCACTTTCTGAAACAGAATCACATTTCTTCTTTCACATTACAAATATGACTTCTGCAGTGCTGAATATACTGGTGATCATCTCTCCTATGTGACCAACTTTTGGACTTTATCAGGGATTTTGCTAATCTTTGGCTGGGGTTGTCAGAATGTTCAAAGCATGTGAAAGGGTGTGTAAAAGTCTTCGCTTTCTAAGTTTCCTATCTTTGACTTCTCTACTTCACTGTGTTCTTCAATGTGTTCCGTAATGCATAGTTTGCTTTCTAGTTTGTCCAATGCAGTTGTCATTGGTGGAGTAACTTCCCCCACTAACCCTATCAAAAGTGGTATCCTTCAGGGTTGTCTTATCTCTTACTCTCTTTCTTCTCTCTTCAGCCATTAACTGTTCACTCTTACAGTGATAATTACATTCTATATATGTATGCATACCTTTTCCTCTTCACTTTAACGCTTGTTTTCTTTCTCGCTCTGAACATACGTCTCCTCTTAATTTGGACCTGAGCAGCATCTTGGAATGGGGAAGCAGTAACCTGATTGGATTCAACAGTGCAAAATGCACTTTCTACCTATTTCTCTTCCTAAATTTCACTCATTTTCCCTTTTTAAACTTTAGAGCATTACATTTCCACCCTGCAGTAACATATACATGTTGGACATAATCCATATTTGCCACCCTATCTTGGAAATCCCACATAATCAACATCCCAAATTCTTCCCAAAAGCTAGGGGTGTTGTAACATTGTTCTTATGAGGAGCTATTCTGTATCTACTGGGGTTTTGCTCCTCCCAGTATGGAGTACTGCTTGTATATTTGGGATGATTTTTCCTCTTCCCTTCTTAGCCAAAGTAGAATCAGAAGCCTTCAGTCTCATTAATACCCCAGTTCTCATCTCTCTTTGTATGTCATGTTGCTGCCACCTTGTTCTACAGGTAATGCTTCAGTCATTGCTTATGGGAGCTGTTTACGTGTGCTCCTGCCACTAAGAAATAGCCGCTGTGGCATATGGTTGGCTTCTGCTTTCCATAGTTTCTGTCTGGAGACTGACCATATAAAGAAAGACTATTATGTTACCTCCTCTATCCCTTAAACAGCAGATCCGGGAAACTCTCTTCCTTTCTTTTTTTCCCCGTAACTGTAACCCTCCTTCTTTTAAGATTCAGATCTACCAACACCTGAGGAGTTTTGGTTAATTTCTTCATTTTTTCTATCATGCTCTATTACTTTTCACCTGAGATGCCCTTGATTGGGCCATATTTTGCCCATGCTATTTCAGTTACTATAGAACAAGAAAAATATTGGAAATATTTCTTGAAACTCACCAGCACTGTAACAGGCAACCTGGGGCCCTGCAACATGCAAGATCCTGTGTACTTGGAAGCATAATATACCTCTGTTTTCATGGAGGTCTTTATGAAGTCATGATGATTTTTGCATGGGTTTGAAAAGATTGAAAAATTTTCCTGAATGCTATGATTTCATTATATGAAAACCCCATTACAATTGCATATGACATTTTAAGACTGATGAAAGTCTTTGTGTGAGCCACTGGGTCATTCTTTCTTAATATGTTACACTTTGCTTGTCTGTATTGTGAAGGTTAGTATTTCTAATTCTTTTGCGGCCAGATAACTGTGGTGTATGTAATGGGGACAACTCAACTTGTGAGGTGACATCAGGGTCGGTAGAGAAGTCTCGTCCATATGGTTACTCAGACATCATTGTCATCCCTGAGGGTGCTGCTATGATAGATATAACTCAGCAAGCCTATCATGACCAATCTACAGATGATAATTATCTTGGTAAGTATAGAGTTTGTTGCTGTAACACTGCATTCTTTGAATTATTCATAGATAATCAAAAACTTACATCCAAGTTCTGTTGTTTGATTTATGAACATTTAAAGTGTGTGATACAGAAGTAATTGAATTAATGTAACAACAACAAACTGATAGTAGTTGTTTGTCTGTAATATGAATACATACTGTTTCCTTATTTGAGCAATTTCATTTGGATGATTTCCAGCACTTGTTGATCTGGAATCAGGGAAGTACCTGCTTAATGGTGGATCAATTGTGACACCTTTCCCCAAGTTGGTGGCATTTGGGGGAACTCTGCTTGAGTATTCTGGGTCCAGTTCAGTTACTGAGCGCATCAACTCGACAAAGCCTTTACAGAAGAAACTTTTGGTTCAGGTTAGTAAATTCTGTATTGACATGCAACTGTATACAGAAGTCACATATAATTTTTTCAAATATATGAATAGTAGGGAAATGTGAATAAGAAATACCATAGATTTTAATGTTAGTGTCAGTCTGAATTGTAATATGATTTGCCCATTATATATTCCTTGATATGGCTTGCCTTTTTGTAGAGCATGGTTGGCATTAGCAACAGATTTTATTATTATACACATACACTGGTATATTGGTGACTGCATTTGAGTTTTAAATGGATAATGATTTTACTAATGTTGCAAGTACTCTCACGACCTTAGTCTTAAACTTAGATTGATGATTGTCAAGAAAGAACAGTGATTAAGATGGTCATAGGTGCAGTAGATTTTATGTTGTGTAACTGTGAACCATTACTCCCACAATCAAGATCATTTGCTAATTAACAGCTTTTATACAGCTATCTGTTTATGTGTCTAAATCCTATAGCACTCTTTAGCTTTACAACAGGTGGCTTATGCACAACTTCCTTCACACAACAAAGCTCACACACTTTTGCAGATTTTTGCATACCTTATCCTGCCATGTAGCAATGTTTTATAGATTATTTCACTTAACATAATCTCAACATATTAACACATATTTCTCATGGACACAACCTTCACCCTGAGTTTCCATGATACTTTCAGTCTTCCTGGATCATTGTTTGTACTAACCTTACAGAGTTTCACTCCTTTAGCTTTTCTTTCCACATCTATTTTCCTCAGCACTATATTTTTTACTTCAGTGACTAGTTGCATCATCAAAAATCTCCCTCTGGTTTCTGTAATCTTTGCTGTGTCCATTGTCTGAAGTTAATATCACTCTTCCAAAAGTTTCATCTAATCTGCTTGTACTCAATAAGCCATTCTCTTACTACAGACCTGTAAATCATCACATGCTTAGGTGAAAATTATATTACTTAACACACCTTGCCAAACTTGTTTCTTTCCATCAGAAGGAGCACATAGACCAAGTCTATTGGCACTTTTTATGAACAAAACTAAGATTATCTTTCCATTCAATCCATCAAATTCTTGCATAGATGTATACAGCATTTCCTCCCTTAAATATGAACTTCTATTATAGATAGTTGCTTGATACTCTTATTAACACTGTAAAGGGTTGATGGTTAGCATTTGAAGCCTAAATCAGAAAATGTAGTCATTTGTCACATTTACCAAAAGAACCCTTCTTTATTGAAAATTAATTGGTTCTTTACTGCCCTACTTTGATCCTCTGATCATCTGTTATAGTTTTCCGATGCCATTTCTGTTCACATTTAGTGGTGAACATAGGCATGTGGGCCCTAATCAGTTTTGGGGTCAGCAAAAAAAATTTCCCCATATTTTAAGTTATGATAGAAACCATACGAATTTTGATGATAGCACTGAACAGTCTGTTTACACATTGTGTAATATGCATCAAACAGTGTTCATTCTGAATATGTGAAAGTGATGGAAATGAAATGGTACAAATGGCTTCCTTAATACAGTAATTAAACTCAGTATAAGAGACTCAGAAAATGTCTAACCAATTTATCTTACTGAAGTTGTCACTGATTTTGTCTATATAATTTTCAGTAGTCCTGTTGATATAACATTGAAAACTAGAAATTATTAAAGGTGAAAATACTTATTTCCTGTTTTTTGGAATCTGAGAAAATTATTTCCTCAAACAACTCCCTCTGCCAGGATTTTGGGGACAATTGCCCTCAGACCTATATGCCTATGGTGATGAATGAGCTGGTTTGCATCTAAAGATGGTAGATCTCCTTTTACCATTTCATTTTGTTTCTTTAAAGGATATCCATTCAGGATGCTGAAGTGTTTTTGTATTAGTGTGTGTGTGATATACCTTTGTTAAAAGTCCTTTTAAACTTTAAATACCATGACTTAACCTTGTGTACACACACACACACACACACACACCAGCTCAGGTATAACTGGACTCTGCCTGCATGAGATTATGCCACAAGTGACAAGATACATGCTGTGAGGGTGTACTATCATTAGCAAGCAA
>JAUUDZ010274161.1:0-16783 GCA_032361705.1 Panulirus versicolor | reverse complement strand
GTGTGTGTGTGTGTGTGTGTGTGTGTGTGTCTGTGTGTGTGTGTGTGTGTGTGTGTGTGTGTGTGTGTGTGTGTGCGTGTGTGTGTAGAATTATCCAGAACACATGAAGAAGGTGTTAGGTGTAACTTGACGTTGATGGCCTGAACAACTATAATAGTGTGGCTAAAACCATAAGAACCAACCAACTCGAGTATAAATTCGCGTCTCAGTTCATTTATATAATCTGATGATGAATTCACCTTTACAAGAATAATATAAGGTGGTCATCTCTCTTTTGCTTGTTTAGACAAAGCTGGAGAAATGTCGAACCCAAGACTGTGACTTTTTATGCTATATAATCTTCTGATGAAACGATGCTTGCAAATGCACTTACGAGACGCATGATTCATACACTTATGAGGAGTGTCGCTGTGCTAAGAATATTGAGGAAACTTAATGTTGAAAATTGGTATAATGTGCTATATTGAGGTTACAGACCTACGTAATAATGATATAAGGTAATATGGAAGTGTTAATCATTTGGTGTTGAAGTAGTCTGTCGTATATATTCCCTAAAATACTCAATAGTGTAAGAAGCATGACAACGAAAGCAAATGCAGCAACAACAGCAAACGCAAAAACACAGCAGTAGAAATAGCAGCGGCAACAACAATAGTGCCAGCAATAGCGGTAGCAACAGCAGTGGGAATAGTAGTATTAAGAGCAGCAACAGCAATAGCATCAGCAGCTTTAAGATCAGAAACAGCAACATTAATAGATGACATCAGTAACAACAACAGCAACAAGAATCATAATAGCATAGAGGGCAGTAACAGAGTATCAACAAACGAAGCATTTGAAACAGCGTTGATAGTAATCAAAACAACAGCAGCATGACAGTATAATCAATATAGAAATCAGCAGAAATAAGAATAGTTACAAAAGAAATGATAGGAGCGACGTCAGCACAAACAAAATGAGCAAAAGATATAGAAGCATCAATAACAGATTCAGCAGCAGTAATAGCACTACCACCATCATCAACAACTGATGCAACAGCAGTAACAGGACTACCACCATCAACAACAACAGATACAGCAGCAGTAACAGCACTATCACCACTATCAACAACATAAGCAGTAGCAATAAGAAGATTATCACTACCATCAACAGATGGAAAAGCAGTAACAGCACTACCATCATCATCAACACAGTTGCAGCAACAGTAAGAGCATTACCACTATTATCAACAACAGATGCAGTAGCAGTAACAGCACTACCACCATCATCAGCAACAGGTGCAGCAGCAGTAACAGCACTTCTACCATCAACAGCAACAGATGCAGCATTAGTAACAGCACTACCGAGATCATCAACAACAGATGCACCAGCAATATCAGCACTAGCCATCATCAACAACAGTAAGAGCAGTACCTCTACATCAAGAACAGAAACAGCAGCAGTAACAGCACTACCACAATCATCAATAAAAGATGCAGTAGCAGTAACAGCACCATCACCATCATCAACAACAGGTGCACCAGCATTAACAGCACTAAAGCCATCATCAACAACAGATGCACCAACGGTTACAGCACCATCACCATCATCAACAACAGATGCAACAGCAGTAACAGCACTATCACCATCATCAACAAGAGATGCAGAAGCAATAACAGCATTAACACCGTCATCAACAATAGATGCAGCAGCAGTAAGAGCACTACCGACATCATCAACAACAGATGCAGCAGCAGTAAATGCACTACCACCATCATCAACAACAAATGCAGCAGCAGTGACAGCACCACCACCATCACCAACAACAGATGCAGCAACAGTTAAAGAACTATCACCATCATCAGCAGCAGATGCAACAGCAGTAAGAGCACTACCACCATCATCAACAAAAGATGCAAAAGGAGGAACAGCACAACCATCATCATCAACAACAGACGAAGCAGCAGTAACAGCAGCAATATCTTCATCAACAACAGATGCAGCAACAGTAACTGCACTAATACAATCATCAACAACAGATGCAGCAGCGGTAACAGCACTACCACCATCATCAACAACAGATGCAGCACCGGTAACATCACTACCGCCATCATCGGTATTAGATGCAGCAGCAGTAACAGCATCACCATCATCATGAACAACAGATACAGGAGCAGTAACAGCACTATCATCATTAACAACAGAAACAACACCAGCAGCAGCACTATCACCACCATCACCACCATAAGCAGCAGCAATAAGATTATTACCACCATTATCAACAACAGATGCAGCAGCAGTAACACCACCACCGCCATCATCAAAATCAGATGCAACGGTGGTAACTGCACTATCACCATCATCAACAACAGATACAACTCCAGGAACAGCACTCCAACATCATCAATAGCAAATGTAGCATCAGTAAAAGTATTACCACCATTATCAACAACAGATGCTGGAGCAGTAACAGCATTACCGCCATCATCAACAAGAGATACAGCAGCAGTAACAGCACTACCACCGTGATCAACCGCAGATTCAGCAGCAAAACAACATTAACTCCATCATCAACAACAGATGCAGAAGCAGCAGCAGCACCGTCGCCATCATCAACAGCTGCAGCAGCAGTAACAGCAGCAACATCATCATCAACAACAGATGCAGCAGCAGTAACAGCACCATCACTATCATCAACAACAGATGGAACAACAGTAACAGCATTACCGCCATCATGAACAAGAGACGCAGCAGCAGTAACAGCTTTATCACCACGATCAACACCATAATTAGCAGCAATAAGAGCATTACCACCACCATCATCAACAACAGATGCAGCAGCAGAAACAGCACCACGATCATTATCAACTACAGATGCAGCAGCGGTAACATCATTAGCACCATCATCAACAACAGATGAAGCAAAAGTAGCAACACTACCGCCATTATCAACAACAAATGCAGCAGCAGTAACAGCACTATCACCATCATCAACAATAGATGTACCAGCAGTAGCACTACCACCATCATCAACAACAGATGCAGCAGCAGTAACAGCACTTCCACCATCATCAATAGATGCAGCAGCAGTTACAGCACCACGATCATTACCAATCACAGATGCAGCAGCAGAAACAGCATTTACACCATCATCAAAAACAGATAGAGCAGCAGTAGCAGCACTACCGCCATCATCAACAACAGATGCAGCTGTGGTAACAGCACCACCAGAATCATCTACAACAGATACAGTATCAGTAGCAGCACTATCACTATCATCAACAACAGATGCAGCAGCAGTAACAGCATTAACAACACTACCGCCTTCATCAACAACAGACACAGCGGCAGCAACAGGACTATCATCACCATCAACACCTTAAGTAGCGGTAATAAGAGCAATACCACCATCATGAACAACAGATGCAGAAGCAGTAACACAACCACCACCATCATCAAAAACAGATGCAGTGGCAGTAACTGCACTATGACCATCATCAACAACAGATACAACTCCAGTAACAGCATACCACTATCATCAACAACAGATGCAGGAGCAGTAACAGCGACCCCGCCATCATCAACAACAGATGCAGCAACAGTAATTACACTACCACCATCGTCAACAACAGATGCAGCAGCAGTAATAGCACCAATATCATCATCAACCACAGATGCAGCAGCAGTAGCAGCATTAACACCATCATCAACAACAGATGCAACAGCAGAAGCAGCACTACCGCCATTATCAACAACAGATGCAGTAGCAGTAATTGCACTACCACCATCAACAACAGATGCAGTAGCAGCAACAGGACAATCACCATCATCAACAACAGACGCAGCACCAGTAATTGCAATATCACCACCATTAACAACATAAGCAGCAGCAATAAGAGCATTACCACCATTATCATTACTAGATGCCGCAGCAGTAACAGTATTATCGTCCTCATGAGCAACAGATGCGCCAGCGGTAACAGTAACATAACCATCATCAACAACAGACGTAACAGCAGTTACAGCACTAAAACCATCATCAACAACAGATGCACCAGCAGTAACAGCACTACCACCATCATCAACAAGAGACGCAGCAGCAGTAGCAGCACTATATCCACCAGAACACAATAATCAGCAGCAATAAGACCATTACCACTATCAATAAGATCAGATGGAGCAGCCGTAACTGCACTTTCATCATCATCAGCAACAGATGCAACAGCAGTAACAGCACTACCACCACCATCAACAACAGATGCAGCAGTAGTAACAGCACTACCGCCATCATCAACAACAGTCATACCAGCAGTAACAGAGCTATCAATACAATCAACACCATAAGCATCAGCAATATGTTTTTTACCATCATCATCAACAACAGCAGCATCAGCAGTAAAAACACCACCACCATCAACAATATATGCAGCAGCAGTAACAGCACAGTCACCATCATCAGCAACAAATGTCTCATTAGTAACAGCACTATCACCATCATCATAAACAGAGGTAACATTAGCAACAACACTACCACCATCATCAAAAACCGGTGCAGCAGGAGCAACAGCACTACTGCCATCAGGAACAACAAATGCAGCAGCAATACCAACACTATCAACATCATCAACAGCAGATAGGACAGTAGTAACAGCACTATCACCATCACCAACAACAGAAGCAGTAGCAGTAACAGCACTACCACCATAAAAAAACAATGCAGCAGCTATAACAGCAGTATCACCACCAAGAACACCATCAGCAGCAGGAAAAAGAGCATTACCATCATCATCAAAAGATGCAGCAGAAGTAACAGCATCACCACCAACAACAAAATATGCAGCAGCAGTAACAGCACACGCATCATCATCAACAACAAATGTCTCATTAGTACAGCACTATCACCATCATCAACAGCAGATGTAACAGTAGTAACAGCATTATCACCATCATCAACAACAGAGGCAGTAGCAGTAACAGCACTACCACCATCATCAACAACAGATACAGCAGCCATAACTGCACTAACATCACCATCAATACCATAAGCAGCAGGAATAAGAGCTTTACCTCCATCATCAACAACAGATGCAGCAGCAGTAACAGCAATATGACCATCATCAACAACAGCAGCAACAGTAACAGCACTACCCACATCATCAATAACGGATGAAGCAGCAGTAACAGTACCAACACCATCATCAACAGTTGCAGCAGCCGTAGCAGCAATATCACCATCATGAACAAAAGATGCAACAGCAGTAACAGCACTACCACCATAATCAATAACAGATGCAGTAGCAAGAACAGCAGCACTACCATCATCAACAACAGATGCATCATAGCAACAGCACTTCCGCCATCATAACCAACAGATGCAACAGCAATAACAGCAGTAGCATCATCATCAACAACTGATGCCGCAGTAGCAATAGCACTACCACCATCATCAACTACAGATGCAGCAGCGGTAACAGCACTACCGCCATCATCAACAACAGATGCAGTAGCAGTAACAGCATCACAATCTTCATCAACAACACATACAGCAGCAGTAACAGCACAATGACCATCATCAACAACAGATGATTCAGCAGTAACAGCACTACCACCATCATCAACAACAGACGTAGAAGCAGTAACAGAACTATCACACCATCAACAGCAGATGCAACAGCAGTAACTTCACTATTACCATCATCAACAACAGACGAACACCATAAGCAGCAGCAATAAGATAATTACTACCATCATCAACAACAGATATATCAGCAGTAACAGCACTACAACCATTATCAACAATAGATGCAGCAGCAGTTACAGCACTATCACCATCATCAACAACGGATGCAACAGCAGCAACAGCACTATTACCATCAACAACAACAGATGCAAAAGAAGAAACAGCCCTATCATCATCATCAACAACAGACGAAACAGCAGTAATAGGACCACCACCATCATCACCAACACATGCAAAAGCAGTAACAGCAACATCATCATTATCAACAACAGATGCAGCAGCAGTAGCTGCACCACCACCATCATCACCAACAGATGCAGCAGCAGTAACAGCACCACCGCAATTATCAAAAGCAGATGCATCAGCCGTAACAGCAATATCACCATCATAAACAACAAATGTAACAGTAGTAATAGCATTACCACCATCATCAACAACAGGTGCAGCAGCATTACCAGCAGTACCACCATCATTAACAATAGATGAAGCAGCAGTAACAGCTCTACCGCCTTCAAGATTAACTGAGCACTAGCAGTATTAGCACCATAACTATCATCAATAAGAGATGCAACAGCATTAACAGCACTATCATCATAACCAAGAACAGATGCACCAGCAGTAACAGCACTACCACCATCATCAACAACAGATGCAGCAGCAGTAACAGCACTACCCTCATCACCAACAACAGACGCAGTGGCAGTAACAGAACTATCACCACCATCAACATCAAAAGCAGCAGCAATAAGAGCATTACCACCATCATGAGCAACAGATGCAGCAGTAATAAAAGCACTACCAGAATTATCAAAAACAGATGCACCAGCAGTAAAAACACTATCACCATCATAAAAAACAGATGTAACAGTAGTAATAGCACTACCACCATCATCAACAACAGGTGCAGCAGTATTAGCAGCAGTACCACCATCATCAACAATAGATGAAGCAGCAGTAACAGCACTACCACCTTCAAGAATAATAGATGCACCAGCAGTATTAGCACCATAACTATCATTAACAACAGATGCAACAGCAGTTACAACACTATCACCATCATCAACAACAGATGCAACAGCAGTAACAGCACTATTACCATCATCAACAACAGATGCAAAAGAAGGAACAGCCCTATCATCATCATCAAGAACAGACGAAGCAGCAGTAACAAGATTACCACAATCATCAACAACAGATGCAAACTCAGTAACAGCAATATCATCATCAACAACAAATGCAAACTTAGTAACAGCAATATCATCATCAACAACAGAGGCACCAGCAATAACAGCACCACCACTATCATCAACAACATATTTAGCAGCAGTAACAGCAATATCGCCATCATCAATAACAGACGCGACAGCAGTAAGAGCACCTCCACCATCACTGACAACAGACGCAGCGGCAGTAACAGCACTATCACCACCATCAACATCAAAAGCAGCAGCAATAAGAGCATTACCACCATCATGAACAACAGATGCAGCAGCAGTAACAGCACTACCACAATTATCAAAAACAGATGCACTAGCAGTAAAAGCGCTAACACCATCATTAACAACAGATGTAACAGTAGTAACAACACTACCACCATCATCAACAACATGCCCAGCAGCATTAGCAGCAGTACCACAAACATCAATAGATGCACTAGTAGTAACAGCACTAACGCCTTCATCAATAACAGATGCACCAGCAGTATATGCACCCTAACTATCATTAACAACAGATGCAGCAGCATTAACAACACTATCAGCATCACCAAGAACAGATGCACAATCAGTAACAGCACTACCACCATCATCAACAACAGATGTAGCAGCAGTAACAGCACTACCAACATCATCAAGAACAGAGTCAACAACAGTAACAGCAGTACAGCCATCATCAACAACAGATGCACCAGCAGTAACAGCACCATCACCATCATCAACAACAGATGTAGCAGCAGTAATAGTACTACAGCAATTATTAAAAACAAATGCACCAGCCCTACGAACACTATCACCATCATAAGTACAGATATAACAGTAGTAACAGCACTACCACCATGATCAACAACAGTTGCAGCAGCATTAGCAGTAGTGCCACTATCATTAACAATAGATGCAGCAGCAGTAACAGCACTACCGGCATCATCAATTGATGTTTAATCAGTAACAGCATTATCACCATCATCAACAACAGATGCAGCAGCAGCAATAGCACAACCGCCATCATCAACAACAGATGCAGCAGCATTAACAGTATTATCACCATCATCAACAACAGATACAGCAGGAAAAATCAGCACGCACCGTCATCATCGTCATCAATAGAGGCAGCATCAGTAACAGCAATACCACTATCATCAACAACAGATACAGCAGCAGTAGCAACACTACCGCAATTATCAAAAACAGATGCACCTGTCGTAAAAACAATATCACATCATAAAAAACAGATGTAAAAGTAGTAACAGCATTACCACCATCATCAACAACAGGTGCAGCAGCATTAGCAGCAGTACCAACATCGTTAACAATAGATGAAGCAGCAGTAAAAGCACTACCACCTTCAAGAATAACAGATGCACCAGCAGTATTAGCACCATAACTGTCATCAACAACAGATGCAACAGCATTAACAGCACTATCATCATCACCAGCAACAGATGTACCAGCAGTTACATCATTACCAACATCATCAACAACATATACAGTAACAGTAACAGCACTACCACCATCATCAACAATAGATGCAACAGCAGTAACAGCACTACCGCCATCATCAACAAAAGATGCACCAGCAATAACAGCACTATCACCATCATCAACAACAGATACAGCAGGAGAAACAGCACCATCACCATCATCAATAACAGAGGCAGCATCAGTAATAGCACGGCCACCATCATCAACAACAGATGCAGCAGCAGTAAAAGCACTACCACAATTATCAAAAACAGATGCACCAGCAGTAACAGCACTATCACCATGATAAACAACAGATGTAACAGTAGTAAGAGCACTACCACGATCATCAACAATAGGTGAAGCAGCATTAACAGCAACACTACCATCATCAATAATAGATGCAGCAGCAGTAACAGTACTACCGCCATCATCAACTGATTAAGCAGCAATTCCATCACTATCACGATCATCAGCGACAAATGGAACAGCAGTAACAGCATTACAGCCATCATCAACAACAGATGCAGAAGCACTAATAGCACTACCGTTAATAGCACTAACAGTACTATCACCGTCATCAACGACAAATGCAACAGCAATAACAGCACTACCACCTTCGCATACAACAGATGGAGCAGTAGTAACAGAACTACCGAGATCATCAGCAACAGATGCACCAGTAGTAACAGCACTATCACCATCATCTAAAACAGTAAGAGCAATACCTCCACCATCAACAACTGATGCAGCAGTATTAACAGCAATACCACCATTATCAACAAAAGATGCAGCGGCAGGAACAGTATTACTGCCATCATCAGGAACAGATGCACCAGCATTAACAGCACTGCATCCATTATCAACAACAGATATACCAGTGGTAACAGCATCATCACCATCATCAACAATATATGCAGCAGCAGTAACAGCACCTCCACCATCATCAAAAAGAGATGCAGTAGCAGTAACAGGACTACCGCAATCTTCAAGAAGTGATGCACCAGCAGTAACAGCACCACCACCATCATCAACTACAGATGCAACGTCAGTAACTTTACTATCATCATCATCAACAACAGATGCAGTACCAGCAATAGCAGGACCTCCATCATCAACACAAGTTGCAGCAGTAGTAACAGCACTACTGCCACCATGAACAACAGATGCACCAGCAGTAACAGCACTATCACAATCATCAACAACAATTGTAACAGTAGTAACAGCACTACCACCATACTGAACAACAGATGCAGCAGTAGTAACAGCATTACCGCAATCTTCAAGAAGAGATGCATCAGCAGTAACAGCACAACCACAATTATCAACAACAGATGTAACATCAGTAACAGCACTATCACGATCATCAACAATAGATGCAGCAGCAATAACATCACTACCACCATCATCATCAACAAATGCAGCAGCACCAACAGCACTAATGCCATCATGAACAACAGATGCAGAATCAGTAACAGCACTATCACCATCATCAACAACAGACGGAACACTATTAAGAGCACTATCACCATCATGAACAACATATGCACTACCAGTATGATCACTACCACCTTCTTCAAGAACAGATGCAGCAGGCGTAACAGCACTATCACCACCAACAACACCATAAGCTGCAGCAATAAGAGCATTACCGCCATCATCAATATTATATGCGGCAGCAGTAACAGTACTACCACCACCACCGACAACAGAGGCAGCAACATTAGGAGCACTACCCCTATCATCAACAATAGATGTAGCAGCGGTAACGGCACTACCACCATCATCAACAAAAGATGTAGTTGCAGTAACAGCACTACCGGCATCATAAACAACAGATGCACCAGCATTAATAGCAATTCCGCCATCAACAACAACAAATGCACCAGCGGAAACAGCAACATCACCGTCATCAACAACAGATTTAACAGCAGTAACAGCACTATCACCATCATCAACAAGAGATGCAGTAGCAGTAACAACACTACCACCTTCATCAACAACAGATGAAACAGCAGTAACAGCACTATCACCACTATCAACAACAGATGCAGCAGCAGTAGTAATACCACCATCATTAACAATAGATACAGCAGCAGTAACAGCACTACTGCCATATTGAAAAACAGATGAAACAGCAGTGACAGCACTATCACCATCATCAACAACAGATGCAGTAGCAGTAACAACACTATCAACATCAAAAACAGGTTCAGCAGCAGTAACAGTACTATCACCACCATCAACACCATAAGCAGCAGCAATAAGAGCATTACCAATATCATCAACTTCAGATGCTACAACAGTAACAGCACTACCACCATCATCAACAACAGATACAGCAACAGTAACACCACCACCACCATCATTAACAACAAATGCAGCAGCCGTAACAGCACTATCACCATCATCAACAAAGGATGCAACAGCAGTAACAGCACTACCACCATCATCAATAACAGATGCAGCAGCAAGAACAGCACTACCACCATCATCAACAATAGATGCAGCAATAGTAAAACCACTACCGCCATCATAAACAATAGAAGCAACAGCAATAACAGCACCACCACCATCATCAACAACTGATGACGCTGCAGTAACAGCACTACCACCATCATCAACACAGATGCATCAGCGTAACAGCAATGCCGCCATCATCAACAACAGATACAGCAGCAGTACCAGCATCACCATCATCATGAACAACAGATGCAGTAGTAGTAACAGAACTAGCACCAACAGATATAGCAGACGTAACAGCACTACCGCCGTAATGAACAACAGATGAACCAGCAGTGACAGCTCTATCACCATCACCATCATCAACAACAGATGTAATAGTAGTAACAGCACTATCACCATCATTAACAACAGATAAAGATGCAGTAACAGCACTATTGTCATAATGAACAAAAGATGAATAAACAGAGAAAGCACTATCACCATGATCAACAACAGATGTAATAGTAGTAACAGCACTATCACCATCATCAACAACAGATGCATTAGCAGTTACAGAAATTTCACCGTCAAAAACAGATTCACCAGCCGTAGCAGCACTATCACCACCACCAACACCATAAGCAGCAGCAATGATATGCAGCAGCAGTATTAGCACTACCACCATCATAAAAAACAGAAGCAGCAACAGTAACAGCACTACCCCATCATCAACAACAGATACAGCAACAGTGACAGAACCACCACCATCATCAACAACAGATGCAGCAGCCGTAACAGCACTACCACCGTCATCAACAAAAGATGGAACAGCAGTAATGGCACTACGACTATCATCAATAATAGTTGCAACGGCAAGAACAGAATCACCACCATTATCAACAATTGATGCCGCAGCGGTAAGAGCACTATCACCATTATCAACAACAGATGCATCACCGGTAACAGCACTACCGCCATCATCAACTACAGAATCAGCAGCAGTAACAGCACCACCACAGTCATCAAGAACAGATGAAGCAGTAGTAACAGCACTATCACCATCATCAAGAATAGATTAAACAGCAATAACAGCACTACCAATATCAGAAATAACAGACGCAGCAGCAGTAACAGAACTATCATCACCATCAACACCATAAGCAGCAGCAATAAGATCATTACCACCATCATCAACAACAAATGCATCAGCAGTAACAGCACCACCACCGTCATCAACAACAGACACACCAGCAGTAACAGCACTACCACATCATCAACAACAGATACAGCAGCAGTAACAGCACTATCACCACTATCGACAACATAAGCAGCAGCAATAAGAGCATTATCATTATCATCACCAATAGATGCAGCAGCAGTAACAGCACTCCATTCATCATCAACAACAGATATAGCAGCAGTAAGTTCATTACCACTATCATCAACAACAGATGCAGTAACAGTAACAGCAATACCACCATCATCAACAATAGATGCGGTAGCAGCATCAGCACTACCACCATCACCAGCAACAGATGCAGCAGGAGGAACAACACTACGGAGATCATCAACAACACATGCACCATCAGGATCAGCACTATCCCTATCATCAACAACAGTAAGAGCACTAACTCCATCATGAACAACAGATGCAGCGGCAGTAACGGCACTACCACCATCATCAACAAAAGATGCAGCAGCAGTAACAGCACTATTGCCATCATCAACAACAGATTCACCAGCATTAACAGCACTACCGCCATCATTAACTACAGAATCAGCAGCAGTAACAGTACCACCACCATCATCATGAACAGATGAAGTAGCGGTAACAGCACCATCACCATCACCATCATCAAAAACACATTAAACATAAGTAACAGCACTACCAATATCAGAAACAACAGACGCAGCAAAAGTAACAGAACTATTAACACCTCAACACCATAAGCAGCAGCAATAAGATCATTACCACCATAATGAGCAACATATGCATCAGCAGTAACAGCACCACCACCGTCATCAACAACAGATCCAGCAGCTGTAACATCATTACCACCATCATCAACAAAAGATGGAACAGTAGTAATGGCACTACGACCATCATCAATAACCGTTGCAACTGGAAGAACTGCACCACCACCATCATCAACAATAGATGACGTAGCGGTAAGTGCACTACCTCTATTATCAACAACAGATGCATCAGCGGTAACAGCACCAACGCCATCATCAACAGAATCAGCATCAGGAACAGCACCACCACAATCATCAAGAGGAGAAGGAGCAGTAACAGCACTCTCACCATCATCAAGAATAGATTAAACAGCAGTAACAGAACTACAAATATCAGAAATAACAGACACAGCAGTAGTAACAGAACTATCACCACCATCAACACCATAAACAGCAGCAATAAGATCATTACCACCATCATCAACAACATATGCATGAGCAGTAACAGCACTACCACCGTCATCAACAACAGATACAGCATCAGTAACAGCACTACCACGTCATCAACAACAGATGCTAGAGCAGTAACAGCAAAGATATCATCATCAACAACAGATGAAGCAGCAGTAACAGCACCACAATCAACATCAAAAACAGATGCAGAAGCAGTAACAGCAAAAATACAATTATCAACAACAGATGCAGTAGCGGTGACAGGCACTGCAGTCATCATTAACAACACATGCAGCAGCAGTAGCATCACCACCACCATCATCAGAAACAGATGGAACAGCAGTAACAGCACTATTATCATCCATAACAACAGAAGTAACAACACTACCGCCATTATGAACAACAAACGCAGCTGCAGTAACAGCAGTATCACCACCATCAACACCAAAAGCAGCAGCATTAAGAGCATTACCACCATCATCAACAACAGATGCCGCAGCAGTAACAGCACTACATCATCATCTACAAAAAATGCAGCAGCAATAACAGCATCACTACTATCATCAACAACAGATGTAGTAACAGTAACAGCATTACCATCATTAACCGTAACAGATACATCAGCAGTAGCAGCACTAACGCCCTTATCAACAACAGATGCAGCGGCAGTAAGAGCACCACCACCATCATCAACAACAGGTACACAAACAGCAACAAAACTATCACCCTCATGAAAAACACATGCAGCAGCCGTAACAGCATTATCACCACGATTAATATCATAAGCAGCAGCAGCAGTAGGAGCATTACCACCATCATCAACAAGTGATGAAGCAGCAGTAACAGCACTACCACCATCACCAACAGAAGCAGCAGCAGTAAAAGCACCAGCAGTAAAAACACTACTCCCATCATTAACAACAACTGCTGCAGCAACAGTAACAGCAGCACCACCATCATCGATAACATCGATAACAACAGATGGAAAATTAGTTACATCACTATCACCATCATCAATAACAGATGCAGCAGCAATAAGAGCACCACCACCATCATCAACAAAAGATGCACAAGCAGTAACAACACTATCACCATCATGAACAGTAGATGCAGCAGCCGTAACAGTATTATCACCTCTATCAACATCATAAGCAGCAGCAGTAAGAGCATTACCACCATCATCAACAACTGATGCAGCAGCAGTAACAACACTACCACCATCACCAACAGCAGAAGCAACAGCAGTAAAAGCACTTCTCCCATCATTAACAACAAATGCAGCAGCAGTAACAGCAGCACCACCATCATCGAAAACAGATGCAGCAGCCGTGACAGCACTATCACCCTCATCAACAGCAGATGGAAAAGTAGTAACAGCACTATCACCATCATCAATAACAGATGCAGCAGCAGTAACAGCACTACCACCACCATCAACAAAAGATGCAGCAGCAGTAATAGCACTACCATCATCATCAAGAACAGATGCAGTAGCAATAACAATACCACAACCATTGTCAACAACCGATGCAGCATCAGTAACAGCACTACCACCTTCATCAACAACAGATGCAGCAGCGGTAACAGCACTACCACCATCATCTTTAACAGAAGCAGCAGCAGCAGTAACAGCACTACCACCATCATTAACACAGATGCATCAGCAGTAATAGCACTACCACCAGCATCAAATAACAGATGGAGTAGCAATAACAGTACTACCACCATCATCAACAACAAATGCAGCAGCAGTAACATCACTGTCAATACCATAAGGAGCAGCAATGAGGGTATTATCTCTATCGTCAACAACAGATGCAGCAGCAGTACCAGCACTATCACCACCAATAACAGCATATGCAGCAGCAGTAACAGCACTATCACCACTATCATCACGAACAGATGCAGCAACAATAACAGCACCACAACCATCATCAAGAACCGATGCAGCAGCAGTAACAGCACTATCACCATCATCAACAACAGATGCAGCAGCGGTAACAGCACTACCACCATCATCGATAACAGAGGCAGCAGCAGTAACAGCACTACCACCATCATCAACAATAGATGCATCAGCAGAAATAGCACTACCATCAGCATCAACAACAGATCCAACAGTAGTAACAGCACTACCAACATCATCAACAACTGATGCAGCAGCAGTAACATCACTATCACCACCGTCAACACCATAAGCAGCAGGAATGAGAGTATTACTACTATAATCAACAACAGATGCAGCAACAGTACCAGCATTGTCACGACCAATAACAGCATATGCATCAGCAGTAACAGCACTACCACCATCATCAACAAAATATGCAGCAGCAGCAACAGCACTACCACCATCATCAACAAGAGATACAGCAGCAGTAACAGCACTACCACCATCATCAGCAAGAGATACAGCAGCAGTAACAGCACTACCACCATCATCAATAGCAGCTTCACTACCGTCACCCGCAGCAGCAGCAATGGAATGGGCTCTACTAACACCACCAACATCACCACCAACGACTACAACCATCTCCACCACCACTACCACCTCCACCAACAACGAGCTACATCACCACTACCGCCAAGAACATCATCTTGCTGAATTTTTCTATTACACGCTGAATAGCACCATGAAGTCTAATATGAATAATGTTGAAATATGTCAACCAGCCCTATATCGGTAGGTTGCTGACCCTAGCCGCAGTCAGCTGTGGGACACAGTAGAGCTGCTGACGAGATAGGGAATGTCAGCACACGGGTGCTTCTTCTGCTTCTACTGGCCTGTTGGTCTAGTGGCATGATTCTTGCTTAAGGTGCGGGAGGTCTTGGTTTCAACTTCCGGACAGGTTCGAGATTCTATTAAATAGATTACTGACTTTTATGGCTTTCATGAAAATAAATCTTATCTAAAGTAAAACGAAGCTGTGTACCAGTAAAACAAGTTGTTTTAACGGTGAAATTAACTGTATCGTGCGCAGCAGGTTCTAGGTTTCCATCCCAGAAACACCAACTAGTCATTTATCGATAAGGATAAGACAAATTGTCAAAAACATTGGCCTATTAATGGTCTAGGGGTATGATTCCTGCATTGGGTGCAGGAGGTCCCAGGTTCAAACCCCGGACAGGCCCGTCCATTATATGTTTGTAATCTTATTACTTAATTAATCAACTTCTCAACCGTCATGATGAGTCTGTCATCTCGTTAATACCACCATGACACACGTCTTAGACCTTTATAACCAAATTATCAGGATGTCGAGAACATATTTCTTTATTATGGGATCATTAGTTGGTACTTCCATGTGAAGATCTGGAGATATGTGGCAGTTCGTCAGACATGGATGTGGTCTGTTTTTGTCTTTTTCTCTCTGTGTCCAATATCTTCATGTACATGGACTTTCATGAATGTCTTTATGAGTGTTTTTATGCGTGATTATTCCTATTTGAGTTCTTGCAAACGTGTGTGTGTGTGTGTGTGTGTGTGTGTGTGTGTGTGTGTGTGTGTGTGTGTGTGTGTGTGTGGGTGTGTGTGTGT
>JAUUDZ010274052.1:0-16784 GCA_032361705.1 Panulirus versicolor | reverse complement strand
AGTCAGTCACTGCTCCAGCACTGGTCCCCCAGACATGCATTATCACAGTCAGTCACTGCTCCAGCACTGGTCCCCAAGACATGCATTATCACAATCAGTCACTGCACGTCACTGCTCCAGCACTGGTCCCCCAGACATGCATTATCACAGTCAGTCACTCCTCCAGCACTGGTCCCCCAGACATGCATAACCACAGTCAGTCACTGCACGTCACTGCTCCAGCACTGGTCCCCCAGACATGCATTATCACACTCAGTCACTGCACGTCACTGTCCTAGGATGGTCCACCAACCATCCATGATGACGTAGATGTCTTCGAGGTGCCATTTTGCCCCCCCCCCCCACCTGATCATACCATCTACCCCTCATTTCTACTTCACCGTGTCGGTAGATCTCTACCCTTAAGTAGACGAGCCGTTCGCCCCTTCTCACAGACTTATAGCCAGAGCAAGTACCGCCTGACTGATTAGTTATCTGTGAGGTCCAGCTGGATAACATGGTAGATTCTCCAACACACACATTGCGAGCGTCGCAACTTGGGATGTGGACACGTGAAGGTGCTCTGGTCATTAGCTGTGGCTGCCCACCTATTGCACCAGGGGCGGGACGAGGCGTATGTCACGCGCACTTGATCAGGTGGTGGGTGACTGTTGAGGTGGTTGACGCTAATCAAAACTGCCAATTATGGTAATTATAGACGAATGATCTATCTTCATGGGCGACCCTCAGACATTGCTGGAGTGAGCTGGAAATCCTTTGGACATTCTTATATTTGCCCTCATTACGATGGAGGACTTGGATCACACTAACCCATCCGTCTGTGATCAGCATCTCTATATTTCGACAGTTCATCCTGTTTAAGATGAATCTGTCATGGACCACAACACGTCATGTGAACTGTTAGATTTGTGGCCAGAGGATTTTGGACACAGACTAGAACACTAACGTCTTGGTCCGTTAAGAAACAGCAAAGCCTTTTAGGGTTGGCCCCTGAACAAACCCGGCCAGAAATGTCGCAACACCTCATTGTTATCAACAGGATTCCTGAAATTCTAAGACTGTCCTGAAATTTCAAGACTGTATCCTGAAATTCTAAGACTGTATCCTGAAATGTTAAGACTGTATCCTGAAATTTTAAGACTGTATCCTCAAATTTTAAGACTGTGTCCTGAAATTCTAAGAATAACTGGAATATATGATGTGACTAAGGCATCTCCTGAGCGCCAGCACTCATGCCGGCCGGACCTGCTTGCTCACCTTGGCCTCGTCGCTGGGTGCCACGTACACCCAGGGGGAGGCGCGGTAAGGGTCCAGATACACGCCTTTCTCGTCGTCGTCGCTGTCATGGCGCGGCGAGTCCCCCAGCTCTAGGCTGATGGGCGTCATCCTGCGGTGGGGAGAACATCAGCTGGGACGCAGGTCTTGTATGCGACACCAGCGGTCATAACTCTGACACAACAAGGGGAAATGCGCTGAGACGATCAACGTCTTTGGTCTGATGATAATCATTACACATAAAGGTGATTATGATAACCATGTAGACAGCATCTCGAGCAATCTATCACTGGAGTACATCACATACTGATGTCCCGACTAATGTTTTTCTCCCTACAGTTATTAGATTAAGGTATCTTTTCATTGTCAAAGACGCCATCTCTTTTCTTAAGAATCTATGGTCCACGGTCAGAATGAGTGGAATCTAATGCCAAAGACGCGGTCTCTCTTAAGAGATGTGACCCCACAGTCAGACTAATGAGTGAGTGATGTGATCCTACAATGACCTGTGACAATTTCTGACAGCAACTTACCCCCAGTCCTTAGAGAACGAGTTTCTCTCCTCTGACTTGGCGCGAAGACCAACGGTCCGAGGTCGCGAAGGCTCCCTGTCGGACAGGCGTCGCTCTACTGTCGCCTCCGTCACAGCTGGTGGCGATGGTCTGAGGAGACCCTCCCTCGACGCTGGTCGTTCCCCACACTGAGCGCAGAGAGCAGGTCGGGCGTCCTCGTCCAGCTGCTCTCGACTGCCGCTCAAGAACACATTGTCTGACCCAGGACTCATTGACCTGAGAGACTCGGCACTTCGTCGGGAGTCCTTCATCGGTGCTATGGCGAGTAGTTTACTCTCCGGCAACTGGAGTGGCCTCTCCCTTGATGTGGGACTCTGGCTTCCTGACCTCAAGTAGCCGGTCACAGGACCCGATGGCTTCAGGAGGTCTTGACTCTCCTTGGCTGCCAGGGTTACGTCAGCCGAGTGACGCTTAAAGATGTCGGGAGCCTCACGGGCTGAGCCAACAGGTATCTCGCTCAGTCTTTTCAATGGTTCGCCTCCAGCTTTTTGGAACCTGACTGGACTCTGTCGTTGCTGAACCTCCAGGGGATGGGTGCTTGGCCTTTCCGTTTTGCTGACCGCAGAATCTCTGACTGGACTAGATTGCTGGACTCCTGAGCGTCTTGGACTCTGCCTTGATTGTCTCTCCGGACTTTCTCTCATTATTTCCGTGCGTTGTGGACTCTCTCTCAACTTGCTCATCTTTCCAGGACTTTGTCTTTCACCCACTTGTTTCAAGGGGCTCTCCGCTGGACCGCTGGGACTCTCGCCCTTCTTTCCTGGACTGTCCTTTGATCTTCTTCCGGGACTTCGTCCCTTTGGAGGATGTCTGGGTGCTTCAGTGTAAGACTCATCGGATGTATCGAGGTCCACAGCTCGGTCAGGAGTCACGGGAGTGCGCACTGGGGTCCAGTCCTCGAGTCTGAACCCTTCGTGCATTGCAGGGCTCCTGACCATCCCTGGAGTGATGACCTCCTCTGACTTACGCTTGCTTTTGTCCGACTTGGCTTTTGTTTGCCGGTTGTCGCTGACTGGGGTCTCCTTGTCCTTGTCAGATGGGCTCTCGGTTTTGGAATGTAATGCTTGAAGGTCCTCCACACTCGCGAGGTCAATTTTCACAGATTTCTTTGGCTTATCAAAGACTCTGAGTTTCTTCTCCACATCTCCAGTTTTCAGGTTATCGGCGTCGGGCCAGTTTGGAGCCTCTCCAAACATGGTGACGCCGGGAGGGAAGTCCAACTTCAGGGTTTGTTTTGCTTTCTCTCTGTCCTCCTCAGACCAGGACTGTTGCTGGCTCTGGCCTCGGACTTCAGCTAGCTCCCCTTTCTCGTTGTCCTCGAAGTACCTCGAGTACCTTTTATTGTCATCTTTGATGACTTTACCTCCGGCGGAGTATCGTTTCTTGATGGCGCCGGTTTTGCTCTCCTCCTCACATTTTTCCCGCTTCGTGGGCGATACATCTTCCTCGTACTCGATGAACTCGTGGGACTCTGGTGACTTCGGGGACGTTTCTCTTGAGGGCGACAATCTCTCTGGCTTGGGTGGCACTTCTGGCTTCGGTAGGAAGGTAGGTTTAGGCGGGACTTCAGGCTTGGTTTTGGTGTCGACGACTTTGTCGGAGTCTTCACCTATCGAGTGCTCTATGTAGTAACTGGCTGAGGTGGTGGTGTCGCCGTCAGGAGAGGTGAGGTCCTGGGCAGTCTCGAAGTCACTAGCGACACTGTAACCCTCCGTGATATCGCTCAGTTCATGGTGCTCCTGGAAACCAGCCTCTGGGCTCACGATCTTCGGCGTCAGGACTTCGTCCTCGTATATGTCAGCCATTCCTGGTGGGGAAGACACGTGCCTCTCCTCCAGAGAGTAACTCCGACGTGCGTCAAGGTCGTTGGTGCTGTTTTCCGTGGCTGTGATGTAGTCCTCCGAGGTCTCTGAGTAGTCGGTTGGGTGGGAGTCGGTGCGAGATAGGTCAGATTTGGACGTCATCGTGTTGGTGGTTCCCGAGACCGGACTCCTGGACGTTTCCTGCTCTGTAAAAAGACTACTGGACGAGTCCGACTCCGGGGAGGCCAGTCTTCTGGCGTCATCCCGGAAATCAGAAGTTTTGATTGGTATGTGTGAGAGGGACTCACCGTCTTTCATTTCCTGGACCAGCCTGGCCATTATGTTCTCTTCTATGATGATATCGTTTTCAAATTCTTCTTCTTCCAGAACATCCGACTTTATGGTCATGGATTCCCCGCTGCGTATGGAGCTGTAGTCATTATCCGTCGAGCCGGCTATTGCCTTATCGAACTCGCTCGAAGTCGGACTGGCTGTCGCAGGACCTTGGGAGCTGTCGGAGATGACGTTCTCGCTGACACTTGTCGGTTCGTCCTCGATGGAGGAGAGGGTGGTGGCACTGTGAACAAGATTCGATACCCGTAGACGCGGTAGTAGTTCGTCCTCGAGGTCCTCCTCAAAGCTACCGGTGGTGTGGAGGCTTTTGTGGCGCGTGGAGGGCGTGGTGGCGGCCGAGGAGTGGTCAGTCAAGTGGAAGCTTCCGTTTTCCGAGTCTGACGTAATGACTTGAGAAGACGCGGTGAAGGCTCGCTGCACCACAGTCACCTGGCTCTCGCTCACAGACTCTTCCATGTGGTCTCCGAACTCTCCAACTCCCGTGGCCTCGCTTGGCGTGCCAACGTACAGCATCGGCGAACCATCCCTGGCGGTGATGCCCTCTATCAAAGACCCGGCATCCAGCAGGCACGGCCCACTTTCAATGAGGGAATCTAATGATAAGGCTGTGAGTTGGCTCTGCAAATGTTCGCTCGATCGGAATTCGTTTGGATCGAACGTTTTCAAATCCGAATCGGTCGATATTTGGGAGAGTTTTCTCTCGTAAGGGAAAATGGCGGGGAGAATTTCTTTATGAAGCATATTTTCATGGAACTCCTCCTCCTCCTCTATAAACGAATCGGGTGTGAATATCTTACTGCGAGACAGGTCTCGGGAGATCTCGTTAACACACTGAGGCTTGATGACCTCTTCTTCGGTGTCTCGGTACCCGTTGATGTCCACCTCGATATACCCTGAGGCCAGGCTCAGGGCTCGCCTTCGCTCTGACAAAATCTCGCCCTCCGAGAGCGTCTTCTGCAGCAGACCTCTTCGTGGTTTTCGCGGTGAGGAGTCGATGAAGATCTCGTGGTAGTTCTGTCGGAATTTCAGTGGAGGGGGAGGAGGTCCTTCGTCTAAGGGGATGTCAAAGGCGGAGAACCGCGGAGGAGACGGTGGAGGCTCCTGAGACATGGCTCTGGCGGGCAGGGAGAGCTCAGTGAAGTCGTCCAGGTCGTAGATCTCGTACTGGAGACCCTCGTAGCGAGCCACCTCGGACAGGCTCTTCACCAATTTTCGACGCCCACTGTCGCCATTGGTCTGAGCTCCCTGAGACACCATTTCAGCCTGGGGATCAGAGGGTTCAAGGATGGTTAATAAAACATGACCCACCCATCCAGTGTCATGTCACAGGAGGTTCATGTAAAGACTAGACATGGACAGCTGTGATGTGACTGAGATATGTGACATGAAGTAAATCTAAATGAGGCAAATATATAAACATGTATATCACGTCATTTTGAGCAGAGGATTCACTCAACGAATGAATGAAGACTGGTTATATCATCATCAACTTGAGCATTTACTGACTGCAATCTCAAGGAAACGTCGTCTACTGTATGTTAATGGTATGGTCAAGATTAAGAGATTAATACCAAGAGAGAGACGTGTTGTCCCCACCTTCTCACTGGCCGGACTGAAGGAGAGGTGAGGCATTGACTTCCTCACCACCCCGGCGTCCGTCTGGGTAGCCTGGGTCCGCATGCATGATCGCTTCAGTTTCTCTGTTGGGTTGTAAGAGGCCATCTCACTCACGGGGTTAGATGAAAGAGGGGGGTCACACGGGGGGGGGGATGATGGGGATGACTCACACCGGGTCATCGGGTGAGGAGATGATAACAAGTATAACACTGTTGTCTCTCGTTAATGGAAAACAAAAGAAAGGGTTCTGGATCTGTGGAGGCGGGACAGGCACGCTGACCGTGCCTTGGAGGAGGAGAAGGAGGAGGAGGAGGAGGAGGAGGAAGAGCAGGAGGACACAGAACGAGAGTAGGGTGAACACGGTCCACGAGTTACCATGCATCACCAAGTGACGAAGATGATGTTACTTAACGTAATTATGGGACACAATCAAGTCAAGGCCACGGTACGTCACCGTGCTCCGGGGCAGCGTTACTGGATCATCACCAACACTTGTAACAGTGTAACCAGACACTGGTCGACCGCCTCGTCACGGGGTGACGTGCGTCACTTGACTTGAGTGTGACGAACAGTTTGACTATATTCACAGGAATGAATAGAGGGAGAAGGGCAATTAAAAGCCTTGATAGCTTCGTCAGGACGAACATAGTGCCAAACTATCCAGTCATGAGGGAGTGAGAGAGGCTATGGTGTGCGAATGTGATGCCCAGATCATGGTGTGCGAGTGTGATGTCCAGGTCGTGGTCTGCGAGTGTGGTGTCCAGGTCATGGTGTGCGAGTGTGATTTCTAGGTCGGGGTCTCAGAGTGTGGTGTCCAGGTCATGGTGTGCGAGAGTGGTATCCAGGTCATGGTGCGCAAATGTGGTGTCCAGGTCAGGATGTGCGAGTGTGATGCGCAGGGCACAGTATGTGAGTGTGACGCCCAGGTCATGGTGCGCGAGTGTGGTGCTCATTTAATGGTGTGCAAGTGTGATGCCCAGGTCATGGTGTGCGAGTGTGGTGCCCATTTAATGATGTGCGAGTGTGATGCCCAGGTCATGGTATGCGAGTGTGGTGCCCAGGTTGTGGTGTGCGAGTGTGATCCCGTCATGGTGTGCGAGTGTGATGCCCAGGTTATTGTGTGGGAGTGTATCGCCCAGGTCATGGCGTGCGAGTGTGGTGGCCAGGTCATGGTGTGAGAGTATGATGCCCAGGTCATGGTTTGCGAGTGCGATACCCAGGTCATGGAGTGTGAGTGTGGTGCCCAGGTCGTGGTGTGCGAGTGTGATGCTCAGGTCATGGTGTGCTAGTGTGGTGCCCAGGTCGAGGTATGCGAGTGTGACGCTCAAGTCACGGTGTGTGAGTGTGGTGCCCAGGCTCATGGTGTGCGAGTGTAATGCACAGGTCATGTGCAAGCGTGATGCCCAGTTCATGGTATGCGAGTGTGATGCCCAGGTCATGGTGTGTGAGTGTGGTGCCCAGGTAATGGTGTGTGAGTGTGGTGCCCAGGTCATGATGTGCGAGAGTGACGCCCAGGTCATGGTGTGTGAGTGTGACGTCCAGGTCATGGTGTGCGAGTGTGACGCCCAGGTCTTCTCACATCCCACGTCTTGGTTTACCTTTGTGAGACAGTGCGTCTGGTGTGTGTGGTGTTAGCGGTCTCCCTTATAACCTGCGTTGCCTCGCGCACACCTGGACGGGCTGTCGTGCTGGTTAGGTCCCTCTACACTATGGAGATCACCTCCTACTTACTCCGCTAGGTTCTCTGTCTCTAGAAGGCGACGGACGACCCACTCATTGAGACCAAGTGTTAACTCGTTAGTCGTACCTTGCAGTGATTAGCCACACAATTCAGGGTATTATTGGATTGCCAGTATAAGGTCGGGTCGGGTCAACTTGAGGCAGGGTCATGGGTACTGACCTTCTGTCTCACCAGCCTGCCGGGCGTCTTGAAATAACTCTTCTTCGTCTTTTGATTTCGCATTGGCTTTGGCTCTCTGAGGTCGTGGTTCAGTACCCACTTGGGGAAGGCGATGGCCCCTTCCCTGGGGCTCTGGGTGGCAATATGCCACCGGGCTAGTGGCCCCAGCCGCCTCCTGGAGCACGGTATGAGCCAAGCCCTCGTCCCTCCCGGTCATGTGGGGCAAGTGATGCCCGAACTCGCTCTCAGAGACGTCATCATCCGTCAGGAACTCACTATCGTCGTATTCCTTAAAGACCTCCTTGAAGATGAGGTCGACGGCCCTCATCTCCTCCTGGCAGCCTCCTGCCCGGATCATCATATACTCTACGTAAGCATTTTGTTCCCCGCCTCCCTCCTCGACCCCCTCGCTCTCTTCCTCACAGCGACTTGAATCCTCTTCATAATAGGAGGTGTCGTCCTCCGTCGACATCTCCACGTCCGCCGTTACGTTCCTTTGAGCTCCTTCCGTTCCTTCGGCTCTGTCTCCAGTTTCGCCTGTGTCGTCCAGGGATGTGCGACTTGGGTCCATACCAGCTGGACTTAGTCTGTCGGCATCGCTCAGGTGAGTGACCCACTCGTGCGAGTTCTCGACCTCTTCGGCCCAAGGTCTATACGTTGAACCTTTATACACGTCCTTCCCTGCATCTCCCTGTCCTGTCCCTTCCTCTTCCCCTGTTCTCTCTTTCGTTCCCACTACGCTGCTCGCCGATCTTATCACTCCTGCCTTACCCCTATCCCCCGCGCCTTCTGCCTCGCGCACCACTCTAGGGTTTTCGTTCCCGCTCACTAATCCTGCGGTGAGCCTTCCCTGGCCGTGTGGGTCCCCGTCCTGGCCAGGGGACCCTGCCAGCGCCGCTCTCCCTCTCTCTTCCAGCCATTCTTTCTTATGTTTTACCTTCCTTCTCCTTGGCCGGCGCTTCTTCTTCTTCCCCTCCTCCCGAAGCAACGCGAGCCCCTCGTCGGCCGTCTCTGACGTCTTACCCTCGACCTCCCTCCTGTCGACGTTTTTATCGTCTCCTGCTTTCCTGTTCCTCGGCCATCTCGACCGCTTCCATTTCCCCCTTTTATCATCTCTCCTCTCTGCCTCCTTGTACATAAGTCTCTCCCCCGGGTCTCTGTCTGGATGCGAGTGTATGGCCTCTGTATCTCTGTGTACAGATTCTTTATCTCTGGTATCTCTCTGTATGGCCTCTGTATCTCTGTGTACAGACCCTATATCTCTCTGCATGGACTCTGTATCTCTCTGCATGGACTTTGTATCTCTATGCATGGACGCTATTTCTTTGTGCATGGACTCTGTATCTTTCTGCATGGATTCCGTATCTCTCTGCATGGACTCCTCTGTATCTCTGGGTATGGACTCTGTATCTCTGTGCATGGACTCTCTATGCATGGACTCTGTGCCTTTGTGCATGGACTCTGTATCTTTCTGCATGGATTCCGTATCTCTCTGCATGGACTCCTCTGTATCTCTGTGCATGGACTCTGTGCCTTTGTGAATGGACTCTGTATCTTTCTGCATGGATTCCGTATCTCTCTGCATGGAGTCTATATCTCTCTGCATGGAGTCTGTATCTCTCTGCATGGAGTCTGTATCTCTCTGCATGGAGTCCGTATCTCTCTGCATGGAGTCTGTATCTCTCTGCATGGAGTCTATATCTCTTTGCCTGGAGTCTGTATCTCTCTGCGTGGACTCGCTCCCTTCTCTACTGCTCCCTTTCCTCTGGAATGGCCTGTATGTTATGACAAGCACGTCGTCTTCGTCTTCGCTGAACGTGTGGCCCGACTCGAGCGACCTGGCGTCCTCCATCGAATCTGCACTCTCCTCCTCGTAGATGTTTATACAGGGAACCTCCAAGACCCTTCTGTTGCCGTCCGCTTCGTCTGGGTGGTGAGGGAGTCTCTCACTTGAATGTAATCGCCCATTTTCTTCGTCGCTTTCCGTAAAGATGCTTTCTCTTTGCTTCGGCGTTTGGTTTTCTGCGCTGTCTTCCCGGCCATTTTTATGAGGAGGATGAGGCTCCTGCAGCTCACTTGTATGAGGAGGTTGGGGTGCTGCTTCTTCTTCCAGCTCATTTTTATGAGAAGGATGAGGTTCTTCCCTCAGCTCACTTGTATGAGGAGGATGAGGTTCTTCCCTCAGCTTACTTGTATGAGGAGGATGAGGTTCTTCCCTCAGCTCACTTGTATGAGGAGGATGAGGTTCTTCCCTCAGCTCACTTGTATGAGGAGAATGAAGTTCTTTTCCCAGCTCACTTGTGCCAGATCCTCCTTCCAGCTCACTTGTATGAGGAGGATGAGGTTCTTCCAGCTCAGTTTTATGAGGGGGCCGAGGCTCTTCCAGTTTGCTTGTATGAGGAGGAGAAGGTTCTTTTTCCAGCGCACTAGTGTGAGGTCCTTCTTCCAGCTCACTTGCATGAGGCGAATGAGGTTCTTCCAGCTCATTTGAATGAGGAGGATGAGGTTTTTCAACAGTGTCTTCCCCGACTTGCATTTGAGTGGCGTCGTGTAAACTTGATAATGGTGCTTGTAAGGCCCGAGTTCCGTTTTCTTCACGTCCCTCAGTAACTGATCTATTTTGCCAAGTCTGTTGTTTCTCTTTTAGCTCCCTTTCGTTTTCAGTACCTTCAGCAACCCTGTCTTTCACAGCCAGCTGATCTTCAGTGGCTCTGACTCTCTTTCCTGGACCAGACACTTGCCCACTTACAAGCGACTCGCTTCCAGAGGCTCGAGTAGGTACCTGCTGCGCATTTTCGTTCGCATCTTTATCACACATCTCCACATTGGAAGGTGACGCTCTCTCAACAAAGGATCCTTTCTCATGAAGTGGTCGCTTCTCTCTGGATTTCTCCTTCCCAAAGACTGTTCGCTTTTCCCTCTCAGGCCTCGATGCTCTCTTCGTATTGCCAGTCCTGGAACTCAAGTCTGAGGATGTGTCGGGAACCACACGGGGGTCCCCAGTTCTTGAGGGGAAGTTTGGCTTGGTGCCATTCCCTGCAGCTCTGTCACTTCCTTTGGTTCCCCATCCTTTGTGTCTTTCACTTGATCCAGTCTCTTTCGTCGCATATGCGTCTGGATTCGAGGCTTCCAGCAGCGGCCGTCGCTCTTCTACAGCAGGAGGGACGACTCCAGCCTTAAGGGCGTTGATGCGTTCGGTCTGAGCTGCGTCCTCTTTGAGCGTCGCCGATGGCACTGCGGACCCGATCTCTACGTTCTCCTTGTCGTCCCGAACGTCTTCGCCGAACTCATGGTCTTTACCTCCGTCGTTTCCAGTGGTTGCAGACCGTTCAGTCACTCCGCATTCCTCTTGGATTCCTTGGGATATTTCCTTTTCTCTCGTATTCGCATCAGCATTTTGTAAATTCTTGCCTTCGTGTGAGCATTCACCTTCTCTTGATGGTTCACCTTCTGCTCCCAACGATCGTTCATCTTCTGTTCCCGGATCCGTGTCATCTGCCACTTTCTTCAGCAGATATTCCTCAAACATTTTGATCTTTCTTTCCTGATCTGCCACATTCGAATGTCTCTTATCGTCATGCATGGGTGTGTCTACATTATCATGCTCTTCATGTTCTCGAGTGTTATCTTCATCTTCTCTTTCGCTGACGTTCACATCATGTTCCTCCTCCCTCTCATACCCGGTGTTTCTCTTCTCTCTGTCTTCAACCTCGTATCTTCCGTCGTTGTCTGTGTTTACGTCACTTAAATGTCTCACGTAGTAGAGGTTCAGAAATTCGTCATCTCTCCCCTCTAGAGGGCCCAGCTCAGCCTCGCTCTCTGCTTCTGTGGTCTGTTGATATTCCACCACATAAATATTACCAGTGTTCTCTTCGCTGTCGTCTTCGTCACTGCCGGCGTCCCTTGGTCGTGCGGGGGCTTCACCGCATTTCAGGCCCATCATTTCCAAGTGATCCCCTTCACTTTCGTCACTGTTACCATCACGGTCGTCTGTGTCCGAGTCATCTTCTATATCGTGGTCACTTTCACGGTTTGAAGCGCTAACTGTATAAGTTTCATGGTCACTTTCACCATCTGGGGCTCCCAAGTCAGTCTCATCATCACTTACCCCAACTAGGGCACTTACGTCATGATCACTTTCACCGTCGGGAGCGCCCGTGTCATCCTCGTAGTCACTTTCACCATCCGGAATGCCTGTCGTGTCATCATGATCACTCTCGCCGTCAGGAGCACCAGTGACGTCATCGAGGTCACTCTCGCCGTCAAGACGGGCATCTTCACCGTGGTCACTCTCGCCGTCTGGGCCGCCGACGTGCGTCTCCACTCCGACGTCGTACGTCACGTTAAGGAGCGAGATGTTCATTCTACTCTGGGCGAGGAACGGCCCGCATCCCGCTGCCTCGAGGAGCTTAGTACTATACACGGCACTGGCGCCTGGCTCTTCGTCCTCGCTCTCCTCCGCCACCTTGCTGTACGTCCTGGCGGCGCCGCCCCGAGGAAGCCCCTCCTGGTCGTCGCTCTCGGCTCCGCTCACATCGGCGTCGTTGCCGGACTCGCCCAACTCCAGGAAGGCGGCCGGGATGTTCACGTATATGAGGGAATCGGTCTGGGATGGTCTCCCCAGCAATGTCCTCACGTCCCTATGACCTGTCAGGTCTGTTAGCGTCAGGTGCAGGTTCTCGAGGGTCACTGGTATCGCCTCGTCAGTCTGGATTCCCATCGTTCTCTTCTCCGTCTTTCTGATGCGTCGAAGGGAGCTGGTTCGAACCGATATCGAGTCTGGCTGAGCGTCAGGAGGGAACGCGCCACAGGGAAAGCGATCGGGACGGTCGTCTGTCTGCGTTGTTGCCGTCGTCTTCCTCACCTTCCTCATCCGCCGCAGTGAGCTTGTGTTGGTGTTGATCGAGGCCGTGTCCTGCTTCGACTCTTGGTCCGAGAGATTCCTCTCTGACCTTCCCGTTCTCGAGTTTGGAACTTGTAACCTGCTGGGGCTTGTCCCACCGTCTCTGTGAACTCCTGGAGGACGTGCGGACTCCACTATAGGGTTAGGAGTAACTGGTGGAGTAAGAGTGTCGTTGTCATCTGGGGAAAGGCTAGTTTGAATACACCTTGATTTTCGCCTTACGCTCCTTTTTCGCCTTAGCGATGTTACCGCCGAGTTAGAAGACTCGTTTTCTCTAGTCGAGTCGTTTTCTCTGACTGGCTCAGCCGCTTGGATGGGAACCTCCTTCAATTTTACGAGAGCTTCCTTAACATCTTTCCTGGCTTTCCCGCCACCTTCTTGAGTGTCTTCTCTTTGCTCAGGAATCACCATACCGTCGCAATCGGTCTGTATCGCAAGGGTCTTCTTTCTCACTCTCCGAACCCGCCGTCCGACGGAGTCTGTGTTGGTTACGGTGGAACTGGTGTCCGTCGTGTAACACACAAAGTTACGACCCATTCCCGTGGGCTCCAGTAACTGGTCCTTTGGTCTGGCTTTCTTGTGTTCCGCCATTATCTCCTGAGGTTTGGCAGCCTTGTGGGCCGCGGCAGACGCCTCACTCAAATCCCTCTGACTTGTCTTTTTTTTCCTTTGAATGCTCTTGGTTCCGTCTGGTCGGGTGGAACCCTTCTTGCTTGATGGACTGACGGAGGTGAACGGTTTGTAATCGTTCTCACTCCGCGGGTAATCGTCGGATATTTCCTCCACTCGCGAGTGCTTGGCTCTTTTCTCTATAGTCAGTGTCGCCATTTCAGCCTTGTCCTTTCGATCTTTTTGAAAAGCGGGGTTCTCCTGACGCGCCATTTTTGTTTGACTTTGAGGAGCGATTGTCGCTTTTCGAGCGTTACTCTCCGAATGTAACGTCGTTTGGCTACTACTGATTTTCAAGCATTTTTGCTCGTCGTAAACGAGGTTGATCTCCAGGTGGCTCGTCTTATAGGGAGGGTTGGGTTTACCCGTCTTTCTGCGGTCAGCGACACGGGGATCACACATCATATCAAAGGCTCTTAAATCTATGTCATCCGATCTCTCAGCGTCGATGGAACGTTTAGGCCAAGTTCTGCTGGTCTCCAGCGGGACTTTACCCTTCCAGTCTTCAAAATATTCCTGAGGTATGGTTGATGTCTTGTTGTTGGGTTTGGCGTCTTTTGCATTTTTTCTTGGGAATGTTGATGAAATGTTGGCGTCCGCCGATGTCAGAGGCTCTTCACGGCCTCTCTCGCCTGGAACTGGGCTCAGACCCTTGGGGCTGCTTTGCACAGCACCCTTACCCGCTGGAGCAACCTGTTGCAGGAAGTCCTCTGCCATCTGACGTCGAAAGCGAAGTCTTCGGAGCATAATATCTGGGTCTTGATCATCATAATTCTGACTTTCTTCTCGACTGACCTCCTCTTCTTTATCCCTCCTCTCGACTATCCTACTATCATTTCTGTCACCCTTTTCGTATCGGCCTTTGCACCTCTCTTTGATTTTCGCTTCATCAGTATTTCTCGTATTCTCCATAACTCTACTTCTCATCTCGTCACGTTGACCAAGACCGTATATTGGAGTGGTGCCTCCCCCGTCCCAGGCCACATTCTCCCTCACCAGCACCTCTGGGATTTGCCTGTGTCTCCGCCCTCCTATGCTGTCTATATCTATATTGAGGACGTCCTCTGCGTCTGTGTTCTGACCGGAGCCCAGACCGAGGGAGCTGAGATCATCCTTACCAGGGAGTGGATAGGCGTCCATGTGTCGAGTGTAGGAACTGGCGTCCGTCTGCCAGTTGAACGAACTCTCGTCTGTCTGCCAGGCTGAGCAACTGGCACTTGTGTGCAGGTCCACAGAGCTCTCCTCTCCCTGCCAGTCCACGCTCGTGTCTAAATCCTCCGTCAAGAAAATAGGGTTACGAAGTACAGAGGGCGTCAGTGATTCGGTCTGCATCCCCATAGACACTTTGCTGACCTGGGATGCTGACTTCGCTATCCCCTCTGAGGCCGCCGGGTTGCCCCTGACGTTCACGTCTTCCGTCGGCTCGAGACGCCCTCTGGAGGACGTCTTTTTCTCGACTACCGGTAACCTGCTGGAAGGCGCGACGGTCCTCGCTACATCTGGCGTGACTGTTGAACCAACTGCTTTATCTTTCGTCCGTTTCACGGGTTTGTCCGGGTTTCTGGGCCTATGTGTGACGTGGATGGTTTCGTTGAGCTGGTCGCTGAAGTGCACCGTCTCCTTTCGAGTTGGCTTCACCTTGTCACCCGCCTCTACCACCACCACCCTGGTCCTGGGTTTCTGTTGACGTTTGGCAGCTGTGTCAGCTGGTGCCTTCGCCCTCCCTGGGCCACTCCCCTCTCCCCACATCCCGTCCCTGGGCTCGGGCCCCCTCCGAGGGGCTCCGAGCCCCACTGAGTCATCAGTCTGAACGCCTATGGTTATCTTTTCTGTCTTCTTTCTCCTGATGGAAGGCGTTCTGGACCTTGACCTTGACCCTGCCTCATAGTCGACCTCTTGACCCCCTGACCTCTTCAAAGCCTCTCCTGGGTGCTTTCTTTGTTTCTTGTCACCTGGCTCTGAGTGAACGAACGGGACACAGTTACTAAGCACTGATCAGTGACACTCTGATTCAAACTTAAAAGCTATGGTGGACATGTATGAAAAAATTAGACATCTTTTTCGTCCCCTCTTGCTGGTCAAGGAGAGGTGTTCTTACACTCATTATGACGTCAAAGATAATGACTGACTGGGTGTCATTACGATCTACCTAACCAGTGAGTCCTTTAGACGGCTGAAGCCAGGATGGGGGAACGTGTAAATCATCTAGCGGGAAAGTTGGCAATTCAGCGAAGAACTTGACATTTTTGCATCCACAAGGCACATGGAGAAGCGCCAGGCTCAGCCACACATACACACATTCATGCACTTTTCTGAGCACTTATTGGTGTTAACTATACACTTGTTTTGATCTAGTTAATCATCCTCTACAAGTGATATTACTGCTGCAAACACCACCAGCATGTGAGTACTAATTAGTTGGCTTACACACACTGGATATCAGGTGACGAATAAGGAAAAGACGCTGTCAGAGGCACTGAATTCATTCATGGACCGTCAAGTGAGTGAAGGCAAAAAAGTGAGATGTTAGTAGAATTTATAGCCAGAGAAAGGAAGTTGTCCACAGTAATATCAAACACAATGAGATGTAGATAAGAGAAGATACACCAAAAACAAAGTGAGGAGTCTTGCAAATAGCAAAGGTGCCAAAGACATGACATAAAGGAATAAAGTATGAGAGGTATGATGTAAGGTATTGAGTTCGTAAGAAGAGATGGGGTACCAAACATATAACAAACTTATAAACATATCAAGAAAAATGTCATATTCGAAAATAAGGGGTATGAATATGAAGAGAGTACTAAAGATAAGGGGTATTGAGGAAGAGAAAAAAGGGCCAATGACATACGTATGTGTCACGTTTCTGTGTGAGGATAAAATGTACGAAAAAATATACATTACGAGGAATGACTGAGAACAGAAAAGATATACCAGAGTATTATAGATTCAGCAGTGAATATGAAGAGTGGAGGGAAGAGTCTAATAAGATATGAAGACAAATTGAGAACTGTGGAGGCAAAACAAGCAAGAGGATCATGAAAATTTAGACGTATAGGATGAAGAACAAGAGGAAAAGTACTTCAGATACAGAATAGAGAGAGTAACTGATGAAGAATACAAACAAGGCAAACTAAGGAGCCATCAAAATAAGGCAAGGCAACAGAAACACATAATTCATGGAATCCAGAATGGTGAGCCGTATGGGCGTTGCTCACATGTGAAGGAGTGCGTCTGATTGGGAGATGTACAAGAGAAAACGGCAGGCGTTCAAGAGAGATGCAAAGCCCTTAAGGAACTATTAATCAGGGGAAGACAAAACCCAAAAGACGTCAAAGATATATAACAAAAAGACAATTAAAATAACATATAGGACAGAAGAGCATACGAGGCATAGAAATTATCAATAACATAGGACAGAAGAGCATACGAGGCATAGAAATTATCAAGGGGCGACAGGAGGCCACAGATGCAGAGGTGATAGGAGTAACAGAGATAACGATTGCATGAAATATAAAGAACTGTGATAAGAAAAGACGAAAACATATGCAAAGGGAAATGTTATCAAAAGTAAGGTGTCCAAGCCAAGCTAGACAGTTATCGAAATGGAAAGAGATACGGAAATAAATTTATCTACCTGTCTATAGATATCAATGATTACTATTTACCTTTGCTCCACGTGTCCAGAACATGTT
>JAUUDZ010273941.1:0-16785 GCA_032361705.1 Panulirus versicolor | reverse complement strand
CAACACGTACGATACTGTTTCTTATTTGGCATCTGACACGTTTTCTTCATGTATATGATTTTCGTGCAAAACTTTGGACTGAATATCTATAACATATACAGACATTTAGATAATCTACTTGGAGGTATGATGATTTATTATCTTTGCTCTTATGATACACTATACCGTTTATGATTACTTTGTACGCTACATTAGCTTATTAACTTTATCATAAGCTTATCAGAGACAGTGTTCATACAAGCTTTTCTTTATTGTCTTTGCAACATGAAATGTTTTGATGATTATCTCTGTTGTTTGATGTAATATATGTTCATTATCTCCTCAGTTTGTTGAGGTAACTTGTACCCTCGTATCTCAGAGGCAAGGGACATAGTTTACTATGAACGAAGATTGAGTGAGACCGTTATTGAGCGCATTGAGACGCGAAATATCTTATTTTTCTGTTTCTTTAATAAGAGTGTATCTAATGTGATAAACTTCTCTGATATAGGAGGAATATAGCAGATGTTATGGTTGACTTGAACATCGATTTCTTGTAAATTACTCAAGGTTTCCTACACGACTAGAGCAGTAATCATCAAGGCAGTTTCAACATAGATGAGGTAAAACTGGAACAGAGAAAATATCCTCTAAAGCAAAAAGAGCATGATCAATACAGTCAAGTAAAATCAGTTTCTCGAAATCTCAATAAAATGTTAGTTTGATATAAGTATGAAAAGGGTGAGGACAATGTAGATAGTAACCGTAGAAGAATTTTTTATTAATATTTTTGTAAAAGAACTAGAGGGAGTAGCACCAAAATTTGCGGCAAAGTAATAAATAAGATGGACGTCCATATAATTCAGCGTGAGGTCGTACATTAGATAATTAGGGAAATCAAACCCCTATTCAAGCAGTTACTGAGATGCAGAAAAATACCAGATTTGAAAAGAGCAAAGTTTTGAGGAAAGGGATGAACAGTTGGAATGGCTGCAGACCAACTGCCGCTCCTGGGCATCGAACCCGAGCAGCCCCGGGTAACGCTTCCCACGGTAGCTTATTTGAAGTTAATAACAAGATGTTTAAGGTATGAAAGAGAAATGTGTGGTTCTGAAAGATTATTATTATAACACGCTGAAGCGACACATCGTTGTAAAAGTTTCACCCAAATGAGTATGAATTTATGAGTATTAGGCGAAAAAGATGGTATTAACACGAAATAGAGAATGGATTTGAAAGATACTGCAGAGACCTTATATCAGTGACCAATGCAAGAAAATTGATTGACGTAGACATTCTTGTCGACTTCCCAGTTTATAGAAAGTATCAAGGGAACGGACTGGGTCATTCTAATCACTCTGTTTTTGACCTGGATAATCTCATGAATTCATTCCAATATTTCAACATATAATTATTACCGGAGAAAATTGATAAACCAATAAAACTCGATTGATATTTTCACCTTTGAGGAATACATGTAATCTTACGTCTTACGTCTGTATTTATATGTTAGTATATATTTTTGAACATTGGGGTGTATATTTAATAATTTGAATGTATATTCTAATGTAACAGAACAGTTTTATTGAAAATGTCACCTGAAGCTCAACATTTGGTTGACTATCGTACGATTCACGCACCGGACCACAACATTGAAAGTTGATGGGCGTCCCGTGATCAACAGCTGAACCTAATTCCATGGCGGCAAGTGACGGTAATATGTTAGTTTTAAGTAATGGAATTGATGCACTGGTTATCCCTGAATCAGGGAATACATATATTTGATTATGATTCAAATTTGTAGGTACTTGACTTGCCCTTTTCTCAAGCAAGAGATGCGGTGTGTTCCTAGTGCAGAATAACCCAACATAGATACAGGCTATCCAAACACATGTTTTTTGCCTTTAAGATAAATCCTATGTATTGTCAGAGTAATATATTAACCTAGATTATTACATTATTGCGGGTTGTGGCTTTCGTATCCTAGATGCAGAATTTGTTTGCCATCATCACAGGGAAATAATAATGTGACTTTCAGGTCCTGTATCCCTGGTCTGGATAACGTGTTATGTATTTGAGACTATACGTATAATCCTACAGCATAGTTTTATATCATATTCTGTATTATCCTGCTAGCTGATTGGTATTTTGGCAAATTGTTTTTGATTTGTACAATTTGTACCCTTATTTATAATTTAAGATTCAATCTCAGTGCCGTCAAAATGCCATTTGATTTGCAGTTTTTATGTTGCATCGAGGCTGAACGACTGAAATTCTGTCTTAGTTGCAACACATTCACATTGAGTTTCATATCCACACAATTTTAACATTTAGCTTCATAATTGCTCATGTTTATGACAGGTGAAAGTATATATATTCTAGTCTTACATATAAAGTGGGCAGGGTGTGAAGACGAAAAACATGAGGAGAGTATTGATCTTTTGTTTTGTTGAAGATTAACTTCATGGAGGTAGCAGTTTGATTGTATGAATACTGATGAAAATTATTTCTTTTTTACAGTTCGTAGACCATCATTATACTTGGTGATAACTTTAACTGTTGTATTATGTCCAAGTGAGGGAGGCTTTAAAGATTTGGGGTGAAGATTAGCTTGATTTATCATAAAGTGATGGTAATATTTTAATAATATTTGCCTTAGAGGTGTAAGTGTTGAACTGAGTGTGCATTCAGAAAAAATTCTTTTTGAGCTTTTCCACCCAAAAACTCACTGAAATAATTTTTTGAGCCTAAGCTTTTTGTGACTAACAAAGTATTTTTCGAAAAGATATATTCTATAACTATGAAATAGAAGTCAAAACCGTCATCCTTTGAATGCACACCTCTGCATACAGAACTGCATCAACTGGACAAAAGCAAACCACTATACTTGCATGTCTTGTAATTACATGTGCTATAGATTGTGATGTTCTTTTCGCACTTTAATGGTTTCGTAATCTAACCCACTATCAGTGCCTTAATCACTTTTGAAGGAGGCTTTGAGATGTTAGTACCCTAACATTTAAGAAGCAGGAGATGTGCATGGGTTACAATTAATTTGATTGAAGTGGTATATGGGTAATGTGCTGTCAGTCAATTGAACTAGGGCATATGAAGCAGTTGTGGTGATCATGGCATAATTTATGTGGTTTTGCTGTGTATGGTAGGTGCTGGTTTCAGTATGTATAGTTATGACAGCCAGAGACTGGATGCATGTAAATGAGGCTAATGTTTGTTTGTTCATGTTGTTACCTTGCTTAGCCAGGAGAGGAAAATCAGTTAGGTATGAAAAAAATATTGTAATATATTCTTTATTTATATTTTTTCTATTGTTGATCACAAAAAGCATATCAGCTGTGAGTAACAAATTAGGAAATAATTAGTTATAATGTAGTTGTACAGTATACATCATATTGTAGCAAATTCTGGGGTTAATTTTTGTTATTGTATCTATCACTTTGAAAGTAGAATTGGGGAAACTGCAACAGCACTTGTCCCTACTGCGTGAACAGTATGTACGACTACAAGAGCGCCACACAGCCCTCGAGCAACAACATGCCATTGCTACTGCAGGCTCCCAAGCCACAGAGGGGGAAGATTCCTTTGTTACAAGACTTCTGCGATTTGTAGCTGACTTATATGACAAGGTACAAAATTATGTTTGAGTTATCTTCTGCCTCACATAAGCCTGTGTATGCAGCAATATCCTGCACTGATTTTGGATTGTTTACTATAGCTGCTGATCAACAAGTGTTTAGTTACAGTGGCTAAACAGCAGTTGAACTAACTTGTGTACTGACCTCCCTATATCATGATAGGGTTTGCATTCATGAAAAGATAAGTAACTAGATTTGGTCAAAGGGAAGATAGGTTTCCGTTGTAAAAATGGAGGTGGGATTTTCGATCCTTGCCAGTGCTAGACCTCCATTTGAGAAAAATTCTGTTTTCTTGGACTGTTGATCATGTAAACAATGAAGGTGTATGGACAAATTATTAGCAACATAACCGATTTCTACCATTGATATCTCACATTACAAGCTTAAAAGGATTTTTACTTCTTAGTTGCTTATCAGGTTTCTTTTATTATTCCTAAGAATTAGTTGCTTTTAAACAACATTTGAAGATGTTTGTATAACGCATTCCAGCAAAATAGATAAGCATTCAGTAACGCTGTGGTCTGCACTTCCCAAGGTTTTTTTGGCTATACTTGCATGTAGATCTTTTGTTTTGTATTATCCCACAGTTTATCATATGTATTTTTCTCCTATTTCAGTAATTTGATAAGTTTTACTGTATTACTTTATGACCAGGTCAGAATAAATCTCTTCCTTGTTTTCAGATGTACAAGTATTTTAGTGTTGGTGTTATTTTTTTTTCTTTCTTAATATCTTTTATTGGTAGGTAAACAAGACTTGAAGATTTTTGTTAATGTATTTTCGGTAGGAACATATTCATACTAAATGAATTTTTATGGAAGTTACAATAGGAGAGACTGTTTTATTGATATATTGTACCATTATAATAGCATGGTATTGGCTTATGTATTTCCTGATTTAGTGTTTGACCTTAAAGTCCGTTAGTTACACAGTCAGAGTTTATTGCACAGTTTGATGATCTAGAGTACTGCCAATTCTTAAAAAGATTCCTTAAGTGAGAAAGGAAGATAATTCAGTGTAAATTTGTCTGTGTTCATTTTTGTCTTAGTAAGTGGTAAAGTAAGGGTATTCACTTATAAAGTTTTTCTCTGAGGCATAAACTTTTGCTTAGTGCATGCTAATAAGCTAAAGCTCTCATCCATATAAGACAACTATGTTATGGATGCCCGTGTGTATGCAGACATGTTTAGTGTACAAGTAGTGGATGGTTGGATTGAATTGAATGACTGAATACCAGCAATTTTCAAAGGATTATGAGTCTGCTTGAATAGCATAAAAGTTTGAGATGGGGCCTTATGAGTGTAGAACTCTCACCCCATTCAGTACATGTAGGTATCAAATAAGGAGACAGAGCCCTCTGAGTGTAGAACTCTCTCCCCATTCTGTACATATAAGTATTAAATAAGGAATTACAGGCCTAAATGCCAAGGGTGCTAAGGTAGTTCCTCCTCTTCTTTATAGATGTGAACTAATTATTCTTGGGGATGGGGAGAAAGAATATTACCCACATATGCATGTTGAAGTAGGTGACAAAGGGAAGCAGGGGGGGATGAGTTCCCTTAAAGCTCTTGTTATATTTGTCTCTTGTTATCTATCACATGCACTTTTTTATCATCTTAGGTTATCACATACTTTGTTAAGGATGACATAAGGGATTAGTTCAAATATTTAGAACAGCAAAGAGATAGAGTAGTTTCTTGTTCCTCATAGGAGGATGTTGTTACTAATTCTTTTATATTCTTTTAAAAAAAATTTGAAGCATGATATTGCATCAAATTTTTCTTTTACCACTAGGAAAAATACAGTGATATGGCAGTACATCTTGGCAGCAGGGATGTTCGTGCTCACCGTTTTGTATTGGCTGCCCGGAGTGACAACTGGGGTGTTTCCTCCCTTGCTGACGTAGATTCACTAGGTAAAGTCCACATTGCTCCACATTTCTTGTACAATCCTCTCAGTTGTATGTAAGAGTAGCTTTTCTCTTTTTTTTTATTAGATAATGAATCGGTGGATTGAATTTATGACAAAAGTCAAGTTTGTATTCAACAATTCCAAATCGCTTTTTTCTTCACTGAAACATTGTAGTGTGACTTAGCTTAACTTTTATGTCTCATGAACCCATATCTGCCTATCATTTGATTTTGAAATTATTGTATTGTGTACTGAATTAACTTTTCATTACTTTGGACATGTTTTTAACTTTAGACTGGAGTGCACTGGATGAGGAAGTTGGTGAGGCAGTATTGCGCTGGGTGTACACAGACCACGTGAGTCTTCTGAATGATCACGACTTCACGCTGAACCTCATGCGAGTTGCTGCAGGCTTCTCCCTCCGTCCTCTAATGAAGAGGTCAGGCTCATGCTTCAGACATGAGACATTAGTATACTTACTTGAACATTCAGGAGGGTGAGAGGCATGTTTGGGATTGAATGAATTGGATGAATATGGTATATAGAGAAATGATGTGCTGTGTTTAGGCTAAAAGTGGTTGCTCTGTACAGATAAATAGAAAGTTCAGAATAGAGAATTGTGTGAGTTACATACTTTTGAATGATAGGTATAAGATGAAGAAAGGGTGTGTTTGTGGATTGATTACCTTAAACCCTATGTATGTAAGGAAGAAAGAAAAGACTTGAAAGCATTACATGGTTACTGGTGGAAAACCAGCCTGCACATCAGTTTGTTTACTAGAACTATACTACCTTATGTCGTTTAGGCAAAAGCTTTCTCCTAGTTTTCATTGATTTTAAAGTCATTCATTACTTCCACTTTTGCAAGATTAAATTAATTCTTGTAATATAACATATTGTTACACATTTATAGTAAACTGATTGTGTTCTCTCTGAAAGGACAAAAGTAATGGAAATCACCTATCAATATATATTAACCTTATATTCATTTATACACTATGTTAATGTTATTGATATTTTTTCCTCAGATGTGAGAAAGCATTGATGGGGTGGGTGACTGTGCGTAACTGTGTACGTCTGTACACCACAGCAGATGAAATTGGAGCTGAAACACTTCGGGACCATTGTTCAACCTTAATATCTACACACTGGGTGAGGATCAGCTGTCAGTTTGATGGATTATTATCTCTGTATTTTTGTAATTTAACCTTTCTCTTAGTTTGTGATACATTGGGACTCAAATGTGTATTATGGGAGATGGATCATCACTCGCATCTTTCTAGAAAATGAAATGCACCATTGTACTTTGTTGATGTTACAGGACAGAGGCACAGTAGTAGAAGCATACATTCAAATCTAAAAAGAATGCAGGTCATAGGGAGACTAGATTGTAATTGATCATCATATTTTGTGTCTGAAGAGTAGTCTGAAAAGCTAGATTACTTTTTAAGAAAATATTTTTTCTTCTGGCATTGCTCATTCAAGCCTGAATTTGAACCTTTCGTACACATTGCTTGATGATAGATATGTAGTGTGAAAAAAGTGGGAAAAGTCCTCTAATAAGTTAGCAATGATATGCAAACTAAGTCTTGCAGGGAAAAATGCTCACATGGTCCCCTTCTCTGTTCCTTCTTTTGGAAAATTAAAACCAGATGGGAGGATTTCTAGCACCCTGCTCTCACCTCTTTTAGTATTATGTTAATAATAATAATCTAATGATAGATAAATACATATATGTATTTTTTCATACATATTCACCATTTTCCACATTAGCAAGGTTGCATTAAGAACAGAGGATGTATTACATTTATTTATTATACTTGATAACCGTCTCCCACATCAGCAAGATAGTGCCAGGAAACATGAAGAATGGCTCATCTATTCATATATACATGAATATACATAAATGCCCTTACATGCACATATACATACTTATACATATCAACATATACATACCAACATATACATACATACACATGCACAGATGTACATACACACACGTACATATTCCTGCTTGCCTTCATCCATTCCCGGTGCTACCCCACCCCACAGGAAATAGCATCGCTATCCCATTTATCTTTTACATTATTCAATTGATTGTGATATCTTATGTAACAGTCCCCTATAGTGTAAATATTTATGTTCTGTTAGTGGAAAAAAAAATTTGGTTTCAAAAATATGTAACTGATTTATAACTGTGGGCACTGGGGAATGCATGAAAAAAAAGAGATTACTGTGTGTAAGGCAGGGATGAGTATGTTTGACATCATAGTTGTCACAGTTGAGTTGTATAGTTTAGATTCATGGCTCCAAGTGCAGAAGAATGGAAGAGGCTGAATGTTTTGGAAATGAAATGATTAAGGAAAATATGTGGTGTGAAGTTGATTGATCATGCAAGAAATGACCATGCAGGTTAGAGATGTGGTAGATAATGATTGAGAATGCTGAACTGGTATGATCATATTGAGAGGATGAGTGAAGAGATACTGACGAGAATGTGTATGTATCTGAATTGGAGAGGATAAGGGGTAGGGGAGAATGTAACTCATTTTTCTTCTGTTATTTGCAACTAAGTAATCTGATTCTTCGTCTCCTTCCCAGAATGATTTCACTCCAGATGACTTTTCCCATATGTCTGCACCTCTTTTATATGCCATGTTTAAGGCTAAGACCAGTCACCCTCTACATGCTGCCATTAGACTCCAGCGAGAAGATGTTGTCTTCCTCTACCTCATTGAATTTGATGCCCAGGTATGTGAAGTGCTTCTCATTCTTTTCTATGTGCATTGTGGATTGCTTTTTCATTTTTGAACTTGTTTGAGTATTTGTTGTATACCTTAATGATTTGAACAGAACATGGTTGGTGGGAAGTAAGAGAAGAGAATGATAATGGTTGAATAACACTAATCTAGTAGGATTTTGAATGAGAATTTTATTTGTAGAGTGATGTAAATAAACTTATGCTGTGTTTACATTGTATTTTACAATGTCAGCATTCCTAACAATTTGTTTGAGGACGTTCTTATTAGTAATTGAAAGAAAATTTTAAGCAGGAGAAAAAAAAAGATGAAAACCATGGGAACTGCATTGAAAGTGAAATTTTGTCTTTCACATCATTTATGATTGGCACCATTTAAGAATACAATTGAATTCCATTTCTGTGAAAACCACTTTTATGAAATCAGACAATTTTGGGATATTTAGATAAAATGTTTAGAATCTGAAACAAGACCTGAAGTTCCAAATGTGATTCATTCCTGGTGAAATGTCCTATTGCTGTGAGATCCCAGGATCTTGCACTTACATTGAAATCATCCCATAAATTCACTTTGCTCAAATGAAACAGCAGCTGATTTTTGTTAATACCCATGTACTTTTCAAACTGATTTTTTTGGAAAATGTCCAATCAAGTCTTCGCTTGCTGATGAACTATATATCTATCTATATCTTTGACACCTATTCCCTTTAGGAAATCCCTCAAGGGTAATGCTTTGGCAAAAGTTTCCAGAACTGTTGAAAACCAGTGCTACTTCGTAGCCTTAGTGCCTCACCTTAAACAGGCCACTGGCAGAGGGCAATTGTGCAGTTTACCAGCATCTGTAAGAAAAAGACAGAAGGTGATGTTACTGAAGAAAATTAGGTAATAAAGCACCATGGGCAGATGTGTAAACAAGACCATTTAGCTGTATTGTCACATGGCTCAGTAAATTTTCATTCCTGGTAATACTCTCCAGCCCTTTCAAACAAAAAAATGGCCCAGAAGTAGATACTGCACTGTTGTTTGTGCATTCAAGCACAATCCTATCATGGCCAGCCAATGCATTCATTGATTTACCTTCAACAGTGCCCTTGATAGATTCACTGTCTTTCTACAGCTTTCCATTTTGCTTCTTTATATCCTAAAGTCTTGTTACCATCATAAAACACAGTCTGGTGATGCAGCAACACAACCTTAGCTAATTTTTTGTAAGATTTCTGTTTCATGCTTGGTGGTAAATGCAATTATCTTCCTCTTTGCAGTGCCCATCACTGTCACTTAGATGCCATTATAAAGGGCATAATTTATGAAAATATCACTCAGATGATTAAGAAAAACCCTGACCTTTACTGCCAGCCATTCATACAGTGAGAACAATGGTGTAAACTGTAGTAGTGTTTCCTAAATAAAAGGGCCATACATTTTCTAAGTTAGCACAACCTTGAATGTACTGGACCCTAGATTTAGGGAGTTTTTGGTTTTTAGAAATACAAGTTATTAACATTGCACCTTTACTTGTTAAAATTTTGAGATCTCAGAATTCCATTCATTGTTTAAAGTTGTTATACTTTTTTAACATTTTGCTGAGTCTTTCATTTGGATTACTGAACTTGTAAAAGAAAATAAAAAAGTTATCATTAACCTTTGCTACACATTTAATACAGCATAATTAATACATCATAAACATTTACATGATACAATATCACAGCCTGTCATGTCATTTTTTAACATCTTTGATGTTTTCACAGGGATGGATAGGTAGTTTTTTAAACTGTAATAAATAATTAGCATTGCAGATTCAGTGAAATGTGAGATACAGTTTTGCAAACCACAGAAAACTGTAGCTTCTCCTGATTATTTACATGTATAAAGCAAAAGTTGTAATACCTTTTGAGTTGTTGGGCATGATTTGAATTTGTACTCCTTTTTTCTTAAATGATAATTGATGATACTTTATCTTTACTTCAGATAAACATTCAGGTGTGTATCATTAATTAGCCAATGGTTTTCTCGTACAGCATAAGATGAGATGGATAAGCTGTTATTAATATAAGTGAAGAAAACAGTGTTGATGATTTATATTATTATAGAAGTATCCAAAAACAGGATTGCTTGCTATCTACATTTTTTGTTACATTCAGATTTTCCTAAGTCACAATGAAAATACTGCATACAACATTTGATATATCATATTCTCATATGAGTTTTGTTTCTTAGCAGTGTTGTAAAAAAGGTATCATCTTTTGTCATTTGATTTTTCACACCTTCCATTTCTCATCAAAACAACCTTAAGGAAATTTATTTTTTCTTGAAAATTTGACCCCCCTTTTTCTTGTGATGTAGTCGCAGACTTCTTTGTCATTTTTTTGCCATTGTTTTTACTAATGAGAACAATGATATATAAATATTAACATTTCTCAAAAGTTAAACATACCAGATGTATTGTGTTTAGTATTTGTGCAATTTGTGGTGAGAAGTGTGAGTTATCTCCTTCCAAAACATTTTCTTATTCTCCCTGATGTTTGCTGATACTCACTGACTGTGACTCCCTTTTGCCTCATATACATACACATATAGTTTTTCATACTTGTCCACGGTTTTCCTGTGATGACAAGATAGCACCAGGAACAGACAGAGAATGGCTTCTTTCACTTTCATCCACTCTAACTGTCAGGTATGATACACAGAAACTAGAATCCCTCTTGCAATCAGGCCTAAGTCACGCACCCATTTACTGACTAGCTTGAAAAGGAGGATGAATTGCTAGGTTGGCTGTAGGTAGACTTCTGTGCTCAAGGTTCAAACCTGAGTGGACTTCTGCATGACTCCAGATCAGCATTATTAACCACAACACCATGGAAGCCCATGTTAATACATCAGGGGTGCTGAATTCTTTAATACTGATGACAGGTGTGGCAGATACTGTACTTTTAGGTTGCACCTTAAATCGAGAGGAATCCCATGGTGTGATTTTTACATCGTGCATCAAAAATGGCTCAGAAATGGAGCATATCCTCATGTGAGACTTTGTCAAAGTGGTTTGATTTACAGTATACTCTGTGAAATTAAGAGCTACCAAAAATTATGGTATTGATAAAGCAAGCAGCTCAAGGATTTTTGCAAGTGAAGCTCAGGTGAAGGAGAGATTGTACCTTGTACCTTAGGAATGATATCGGCTTTCATTGATTACTTTATAATTGGTGTAATTGTAATTCAGAACTCCATAAAGTGCTGACTAGGTAGCTCAAAACTCACTTAAGAGCTCAGGAACAAAATTGTGTAAGATGAATAGTATGGGAAATGGAGAATCATTTTACTGTATCTTAGTCCTATTCATTAAACCCTGAAACACCTCTTCAGCAAGACAACTCAGTTTATGTATATATGAATACTGGATGAATGCAGAGCTTGTTAGTTAGGAATTTTGAGCAGCTATATAAAGCAAATCCCTTATGTGAATGGTACTAGTACATGGATGCTCGTTGCAAACCTATCATGTGATTCAGCTGTTTAATAACTCTTAAGGATGTGATGGTCAGTGGCTAACTTGAGAAGTAGAGGGTATTTATATATTTAACATCAGCCACTGGCTATGTTATTCTCCAGGGGTTTAACTGTTATATTGTCTCCTTGATTATCTCCTGTACCATCAAACTAGATATGAAGTTTCATAACCCATTTGGAAAAGGAAATTGGACTTTTAGGATTGAAGGAACTATTCAGGTACTCAACAGCTAAGTTAACCTGACAAGGTCTTTGATTACCCAGTGTTTTCATGGATGTAAGACTTAGCTTCATATCCTGCAGAAAAGTTTGTGTATTATCATCACAATGTACAGTACACAACTTGTAAGATTGCAAAGAAATGTGGTTGATAGTGGAAGGATATCTGAGATTAAGGTCAGTAGGCACTTGGTCCTAGATTACTGTGTAGTGCATTCTCTTAACGGCTGTTACTTTATATATTGAAAGACCAAAGTATATATGTATCAAGTTAGCTAGATTTGCCACCAATGGTAGTGTATTCTTTGTTACAGCCCATGTTCATCAATAAGATAATGTGCAGCCTGTCTTGCGGCCTGAATGCTGATTTGAGACTGCTGAACTCCATTAGGGGTAAATGTCCTCACAGAATTATACACTATATTGGGAATAATTGTGTCAAACCAGAGATTATACTGACATTGGTATGAGATTCATAACTTTTCTGATCTAATAGTGCTAATTGTGGTATTAATGGTTTGTGGGTCATTTTCTTCAAGTTAATACAGATCATATGGCTGTTTGTGAGAGTATATCCCTGATTAGAGATGAATGGACTGCTACAAAAATCTTGCTGCAATAAGTCAATCAGTTGTACAGGGAAATGCTTAGAATGGGAGGGAAGTTTGCTTGAAGGATCACCCAGAGAGCTCCCACCTCATCTGGAATCAGATTTGGATTGCCAAATAAAGTCAGTTTGAATGGGGAAGGAGCTTGAGTACTGCTACTGGTGCTGTGATATAGGCTTTCTCACTTTCTCTGACCTGACTTTTTATCACAATCCACTTCAAAAAATGCTAATACTTATCTTCAAGACATTTCATTATGCACATGAAAACTTAACAGACAGATTTGTACAGATCTGAATTTTTTAGACATGAAAGAATAAGTTGATAAATAGCAACTGCAAAATCTATCTTAACATTATACGTCACAGATGAACAGTTTTTGTGCAGGTATTAACATAACTGGAATGAATTTAGATTTCAAGTTTGATTCCAGGTAGAATTATCCATACAGGACTAATTACAACACTGTTACATAATAATCGTAGACATTGTTTTTATAGAAATGATTTTTTCTTTTTTGTAATCTAGTTAAAATTCTTAAATGTTAACATTGATAATAGTGTCAAGATAAGCTTTTCCAGTTTGTAAAATGGAGGAAAATTACTGTAATGATAAAAGTTAGTAAAATAACTGGGGAATGATGGCTAGAGGAGGCATCATTACAAAGATCAGATCCACAATAACAATACTCCGAAGACGGGGGTTTATATGCACTCCTATGCTGGATACACCCCACTTTAACTAAACCAGCCTCAGCATAACGGGCATGATCAGTGATGTTTGGTGTGCAGCCATCCATAGTTGTGACCATCACACTCTCTGCAAAGAAAATCAAAATGAGTAAATTAGTATTCGAAATGAATTGCTGATTTTTTAAGTGATTCAGAATGAGCCACTCTGTTTGGAATTGAAATAGCATTTGCGTTCAGTTGTAGCTCGAAACGACTAACAAATACAGTAAATATTACACTGGGATATTATTTTGATCAGATATCCTATCGTGTCTTTCCTCATAACTATGACCTACCTTTTTTTTTGTTAGAGATTTCCTGCTCCATCTAAAGCTCTTAAAATAGTTTTCCTCCTCTTATTTTTCCCCATTTTTACCCATTGAATCATTTAAACATAGCCCTAGTGTGAACTTTTGCCCTTAGTCTGTAGCCCCCAAGAGAAATAAAAGTGAACTATCATGAAAGGTTGGAAGAACTCTGCACCCAAAAAAGAAGAGAAAGATGCACACAAATATAAGGAAGGCCACAAACTTAGGAAGTCAAAGATGATGTGATTGGAATGAAAGCAGTACAACAGGGAAAATCAGGGTAATCAAGTCTGCAATAATCCCTTGGAATGTACCGTCGAAATATCAAACAAATATATTTGATATCCCAGGGAGAAAAATGGGGGTGACTAACATGCTGCCCTTTGAACAAACACCAACACATAATAGATACAGAAACCTTTAAAAAGAAGTATTAATGAATAATGAAAGAACATTTCAAGATGCAATTTGTGTGGTGACAGAGAACAAGTCTAGTTAATCAATCAAGACATGTGATTAGTGCTCTGCACTGTTTGATTAATGGCAGTAATGTATAAATGCAATTAGTTACTATTCCCCCTAACTCCTGACCTTTTCCTTATTTATCTGATCATGTGCATATGAAATTGTAGTATCATTAGCTTATATGATACTGCCATCGTAAGTATCTTTCTGTCCATCATACTAGAAAGAAGAGAATTTTTGAATAATAGCCTTGATGATTACAATTCTGTGCCTGAATTTCTGGAAAACAGCTTAAGAAATCAGTATTGTATCACTAAATACAGCAGAAAAATAGAATACTGTACCTGTTGATAGTGGTAGTGTTATTCTCTGATAAATACAGAGCTTAGAATCTGGGCAGTTCATGATGTAACGTTCTGAACCATCAAACTCTGCACATGGATAGACAAAACGATTGTGACGCTTTACTCTCTGGTTGTTGTGGACACACTCATAGCACTGGATACCGCATGCTGTGGGAGAGAGTTGTATCATAAACCTCACATGTACTTTGCTTAGCAGAAATAGTGGTGTGGTCATATGGATTATCCTATGGATCCAAGCATTCTATTGAAGGAGGATTGAAGATTTATGTGCATGATAGGTAGTGGTTACTGTTGTAGAAATCTAAACCATTTGTTTGTATGTTCATTTACAGAAGGAGGTTGACAGCTTGATAATATCAGGAGATTCATTATATTCATGGTACAAGAGTGATTTTTCTTACAGTAGTAAATAATAATGATGGAAAGTATAAGTATATACCTGGTGCAAGGAGTGTTAGAATTAGTATAGTGGGTAGCGTGATCCTCCATGATGGAATGTCAGTTGGATTTCTTGCTGTGGATTGTGTCTCACTGATGGTAAACATTACCATCCTTTCCCTGTAGTCCTTCTCTGCTGCCAACAGTTGTTGCTGTATAGTGTTGACAGGCTGGTCACTTTCTGGGGAAAGAGGTATTTTATGATATAAATGGTTCAGATCCATTGTGTATGGAGTTTGGAATATTAGTTTTATTCCTGATAAACGTTGTAGATAAAAAAAGATTACAAATTCATGATATTGTAGAACAGATTGTGGACCAAAATAACAAACATATGCCTTATGGGTGTTTTATTGCTTCCTGGCAGTTCAGATATACACAATCAACTCATCCTTCTTTATTCAGGCAATTGAGAAGAATGAGTGAATTGAGCATATCTGAACTGCCAGAAAGTGTGTGATGTACCACATAGGAGGTTGGTACAAAAGCTGGATCTTTAGGCAGGAATACAGGAAAGAATCCTTTTAATGAATGAAAAATTACCTTAGTGGAGCCTTCTCAAAATGGGATGATGTCACCAATAGGGTGCTACTGGGCTTGGTTCTGGGACCTTTGATGTTCTTAAACTATATAGATACCTTGTTGGAGGGCATTGAGTTGAACCTATTTGGCTGATGCCATGGTTATGAGAGAAGTAAAGTGGTGAGGATTGCATCATGTCTGAAGGAGACCTGGACAGATTCCAAAGTCAGTCTGGTACATGACTATTGAACTTCAACCTGAGTAAATGCAAAGTAATGAGGACAGGACATAGCAAAAGAATGCATTATTATGAATATGACTAAGCGGAAATTAGCTGCAGGAATCTGTGCATGAGAGGGAATTGAGATTTGACATTGTACTAAACCTAGAACCTCACCTTAAGGGGAATTGTAAAGGAGACTGACTTTCTGCAGGATGAATATAGAATTGCATTAAGATACCTTGATTAGGAGAATTTTTCAGCATGCAATTCATATTCTACTTAACGTCAAAACTAGATTATGCTTCTTTGATTTGATAACCATTCAGAAGAGACACACAGAGCTAATAAAGGAGGTCCAGAAGAGGACAACAAACATAGTAACAGAATCAAGAAAACAGAGTTACTGGAAAAGGCTAAAGGTTTTCAATATTCCCACCAGATTTCCCCACCATTGAAGAGAAAAGAGTTAGGGATGACTTGGTCACAACCATTAAGTTTTTTAACCAGATTGATGATGTACATAATGAATAGTTCTTCAAAAGATGTCAGGATAGAAGAACCACAGAACATAACATGAATTTTCAGAAAGTTGTTACATAAGATGGTGGGAACTACTTTTATGGTATAAGAGAGGTGGAGGAATGGAATAAACTTGAAGGGGACTTGGTCAATGCAGACATCATACTGAAGTTTAAAAGGTATGGTGGTTGAAAATGTCCAAGAGATGGGGGCTTACGAATGTAGGACTCCCTCCCTGTACAATACAAATAGTGTTATACATACACATACATATCCCTTTTGATTACTATTTGTGTACTAAAAGGAGATTGATATACACTCGTGTTGCCTTATCTCTTCACATTGTATGTATATTTTTTCATACATATTCGTCATTTCCCGTGTTAGCGAGGTAGCGTTAAGAACAGAGGACTGAGTCTTAGAGGGAATATCCTCACTTGGCCCCCTTCCCCATTCCTTCTTTTGGAAAATTAAAGACAGGTGGGAAGGATTTCCAGTCCCCCGCTTCCTCCCCTTTTAGTCACCTTCTACGACAGGAAGGGAATACGTGAGAAGTATTTTTTCTCCCTTATCCCCAGGGAT